>JALLPI010001382.1:0-10094 GCA_036939935.1 Cyclotella atomus
TCCCCAAATGCATTTCGCTTCGTCCCGAGATGCATTTCGGACGAAACGAGATGCAGTTGGGGATTTGAGATCCCCAAACCCGTTTCGACGCACCCGCATGCATTTGGGGACGAAACGCATTTGGGATGTAACGTGTGTTTTGGACGACCCGACACCCCGCGCGCCCGTCCCGAGTGATAGCTGATCGCTTCCGCTATCTTTTTCGAAGTAACCAAAATGACAGGACAGGTGTTTGTCATACAAATATAATTGAGTTACCTGCCAGGATCGTGATGTGGACATGCATTTATTTTGAAATTTCACATTCACACTTCACCTCCACAACCTACAGTTTCAGTTGGTGTTACCCAATCATTTTTTGACATGAGTGATTCTCCAAGCTCCTATAAGATTAGACGGAATAGATCCGCGGTCACGGCATCTTCCCGTAGTCCAAAGCTTCGTCGCAATTTATCTACGGCATCGGGTATTAGTTTGACCGGTAGCTTACGCCGAGGTGCCTTGCAGACGGATGCACCATCAACTCCTGACACCGCAAGATCTATTAGTGGAAGGCTTGGATATCGTAGCAGAGGAAACAGTGTATCAAATGAAACGAATCTTGCTTCTGGTTGGTCATTTTCATCGTTACGTTCACTGCCGAAAGAACTTCGTAGTGAGACCACTTTACTTCTGCCTCCAAGTCCTGGACTGACTATTGATTCATATTATGGAGATGAAAATGAGTTGATTGAAGAAGAAGACAGTAGCAGCAGCCCTCCGTTAGTAGTTTGGATACTGCCAGCTTTATTATGTGCGGCGTCGTATGCATTCTACAATGTAAGTGACGACCTGAAATATGTACACGAGAGATAAATGAAAACATATACTAATAACACATCACATCAGATATTCATTAAGAAAGGAAGCGTGAGTATACACCCGATACTCGGAGGTGTTATCCTTCAATTAGTAGCAGCCTTGTTAGGAACAGGGCTACTGATAGCCTTGGTAGTTAGTGGAGACAAGACATTTCAGCTTCACTATGATAAAGCAGGTACATACTACAGTTGTTTAGCGGGTATTGCCGTCGGCATTGCAGAGATGCTTTCGTTTGTAGTATCAGGCCTTGGCGTACCCGCAACACAATCCATACCAGTAATCATAGGAGGATCAGTCCTATTTGGTGCTGTTCTAGGATTTATACTGCTCGGAGAAAAGCTCATGTTACACGGATGGTCAGGTGTTGGTATGTTGGTAGCTGGTATTGCATGTGTTGCTTTAAACCCTGGTGACAAGATGGACAATGAAAAGGGTAGTTCTGCAACTGAGATTGAAGGCCAGCCGCCATTATATTGGATAATCATTGCTTTGATATGTGCGACGGCATATGCACTCTACAATATCTTCATCAAAAAAGGTAGCGCGTCAATCAATCCTATACTTGGAGGTGTAATCCTTCAGTTTGTTGCTGCTGTATTTGGTATGATTCTGTTAGGATGTATCATAGTCAAAGATGATGGGACATCAAATCTGGAATACGATAGGTTTGGTTTGATGTGGAGCTGTATGGCAGGCGCCTCAGTCGGCATTGCTGAAATGCTCTCATTCTGTGTGAGTGGTATGGGAGTACCCGCGACACAATCTATACCAGTTATCATAGGAGGATCGGTCTTATTTGGTGCTGTTCTAGGATTGATAATACTGGGAGAAACTCTGATGGTACCAGGATGGTCTGGAGTTGCGCTGTTGGCACTTGGAATTACAATGGTAGCAACAGATCCTGCGGAGAAAGCTCCCGGTCATTAGAATCCATTTGTTGCTTATGAAACCATTACGATCATGATAGGTTCGGAAGAGCATGTGTTTTGTTTCTCTAGAGAGAGTATCAAGTAGCCTTAAGAAACGATCTAAATTTCAATTATTAGGCTACCTATGTTCCTAATACAAAAAGTTCAGGCATACTCAGAACATCATCTGTCATAATCTTTCCGTAATAAGTTGGCTCTTCAGATGCACCCTTGTGATGTATGTCCTGATCTTCTAATATGATTCTAATTCGCATTGGAAGATATCCTGGGTCTACTGCTACCTCCGCAGAGTTCGGTGTTACTGTGATGATTGAGGCTGAATTAAGATCCAATGCACCCGGCCCTTCAGCGCTAAACACCAGTGAAATACGAGATTGTTCAGTTTGAAACCAGACGGTGTTCTTGTCATACACCTGATTTGAACCCAAGCTGTGAGTAATTGGCAATTGCAGTTTTAAGACCACTGGTTTTGCCAGCTGGCCTTCCAAGTACATGTCAGTTGTACCATCATGGCTCCAAATAGAGCGAATTAAGTTGTCGCTTCCTATTTTTGCCGACACCAATGTACCGTTCGTAATATGACATGATGATAGTCCTTCATTTGCGGAGGAAGGACTGATGTCAAGCTTGCGTCGTAGTCCACCGCTACCATCCCACCAAGATTCAGAAACAGGTGTGTTCATAGCATTCGACTCGATACAAATCTTGCGCGACAACTTTACTGGTTCGAGAGTTTGTTTGGTATGGTTGAATCCAAGTCCGTACTTCTTGGCAAATGCCCACCTACATAAACGACAAGTATTGTGCACATATGTAAAGTTGTACTTCGCGAGAAACTTTTCTGGATATGGTTCCTTCCTCCATGCATGGTACGATTCGTACAATGTTTGATTGTTGGACACCTCAATCAAGTACTTTGCCAGATCATCCACAGTTCGATAGTCGTCAACATAAATAGCTCCATTCAAACTCCCAACGTGCTCTCTGATGTTGCTTGCATCTGGACCCAGAAGCACGGGTAACGTACCAGAATGAAAAGCCATCCACAGCTTTTCAGTAACGTAGTCATCCACGCGTCCGTTCTCGAACGCCAAATGAAACATATACTTCTCCATCACATTTGTCTTATTCTGCATATTTGCACCAGGTGGAGGGTCGGCGTTTTTTAAGCACGATGAAAGTGAATCTACTCGAAATCCAGCTGCAATCAATTTTTTCACAACGTCGTTACGATTGTTTTTGGCACCGCAGTTACGTGCGAGGAAGGATGCACCTTTGATTACTTTGTTGTAATCAACAGCTGGTGATTTCAATGTCGAGCCCCACCAGTTGTTGTAAAGACTAAAGTAAGAAGCAGGGACTTCTGATTTGAAGGATGTCGTCATAAAGTATTTCTAGATAGTACACACAATCATATGATTATGTTTAGTTGAAAGCTGAATGGTTTGCATTCCTAGTAGAGATACATGATCAACAAAGACTCACATTCTTCTTCCAATCATCATCATGTATGGCAAGGTTCGGGTAGTAGTGCTAAATGTACAGCAATATGAACTTCATCTGAACCTCTCTCTAGTCAAGTATATACGCAACGACTAATCAACTATAACTCACCGAGCCCTCAATACCCACATGAAACTGCCAATTAGTCCCATATACCCACTGTTGATTGATAAGTCCAGCACCCGACTCGTATTCACATTTGATATCACATCGCAACGGACCAAACTCTCCCGGTTTCTCTCTCCGGTTGCCACCTTGCATTTTGTACACGAGTCCCATGGATGCATTTGGTTTATAGAGGTTGTGTGCTTGGATCAAGTCATCATGGGGGAAGGTAAGTCGTTCTAGATTGGAGGAGAATGTGTCATCTATCGGTTGGGTTGATTGTTTCTTGACGGATATTCTGTGACGTTGGGTTTCAGAGGTTGTCAGTGTTTCTATATATTGCATACACCATCTATACATGTCAAGTGATGTATCGTCCAACTGTAAACTCACCCGGGAAACAACCCCTTATTTTCCACAGTAGCCTCCCTGGGAAAGGAACGAGAAGTCATACTCATCGTCCAGGCATTATCCCAACAACCATTCCCTCTCTCCTGAGGTGTAGTAGCCACGAGTGTCTTGCCCGGGCCCAAAAGTATATTACCATTGCAAATAAATTTATCTCGATTGGAAGGATTGAACCATACCAATGTCGCGTTTCGTTGGCATAGAGCTGCACCTCGCGGTGATCTGCAGGATGTGGCTTTCTGATTGTGAAGCTTGGTTACTTGCAATTCCAAGTTGGATAGATGGGCTAGTGTGGCGTTGGATAGTGTGGCGTGAAGGAATGGATGGAGGACTTCGAATGATGGTGGTGGGAAGTAGTCTAGATCGGTTAGATTGGGTATATATTGCGATAGATCTAGGCCTCTTATGGATAGTAGTTGAAGGATGGCAAGGCAGATGAGACCGATGAGAAGTTGATACTTGAATTGTGTGGCCTCTCTTCTGAGATTTCGAACCATTTTGAGTGAGATGAGAGCGATTCACTGTCTGTTTTGTGTTGCTGTGGCGATTTGATTGCAAAAAAAAATAGGGAAGTTGCAACGGGCAGGGGCCAAGGGCGGGGCAGGCGGAGGAGAGAGACACCGAATGGCGGGAGCGAGGTGGGAGAAAGAAATGGGATGACATAACCTGTCGACGGTAAATTCACGTATTTTATAGTGCTTGTACCTTTGTGAGTGGTTTGTTGGGTGTCATTTCTAACCCCTCAACTACGCTTTTGTTCTTTCTGCCGCTGGCCAAGAACCTGCCAAGTGAAACTGCCACTGCCGGAACCACATTCCACACCCTCATGAGCCCATCATCTCCGCTACTGTCACTTCTAGTCGCCGCCATGTCGTCGTCCGCCTCAGCATTCCTCTCTCCCCTCGCACGTCATGTCATTGCCTCTTCACGTCGCATGCATCACATCCAGCGTCCGTCGCAAACAGCAACAACAAGAGCGGCAACGACACGACTCTTCTCCTTCTTCGAGTCATCTTCCCGCGATAAGATACTCCTCGACCCCAAGACACCATTGCACCCGCTCCTAAACACTCCGCCCACATCTGACCCCTCACACCTCAGTCAATACACCTTGCCCTATATAGAGATAGGCAAGGACGACTACCGTCCCAACTTACCAAAAGGTCAAAGAATAGTAGCCTTTGGCGATGTTCACGGTGATATACCCGCCTTGCACAAATTCCTCTTGGCAGCCGGGGTAATCGATCCTGCATCTCTAGAACAACAACCACAACAAATTAAATGGACCGGAGGTGATACCATATTAATCCAAACCGGCGACATATTAGACCGTGGTGCCAAAGAATTGGAGTGTTTTCGAACTCTGTGCACTCTGGCCCATCAAGCTGAAGAAGTGGGGGGTAAAGTCTACGTATTGTACGGCAATCACGAAAGTTTGAATGCTGCGGGTTTATTTCAATATGCCGATCCCGAAGGCAATGTAGAGTTTGAACAAACTTTCGGGAAAAGATTAGATGAAAACTTTGGTAGTAATCGATGGAGACTTCAATTTGGTGGGAATGAACCAGCCCGATGGGCGGCATGCGAACCTGGTGGATTGTTGGCCAACGGTGGCGGAAGCATGATGGAGAATATGATGGTGTCGTGCCTGCTTGGACGGACTGTGTTCGTACACGGTGGGTTACGTGCCGAGCATTTGGTGGATCGAATTGCCAATCCGCAAGATGTGAATAGTTACGAGGGTATAAGTAAGATGAATCGAGAGGCGAGGGATTGGATTATGATGCATCATCACGGTGATAATAACAATTGGGGCGAGTATTCAACGGTGGAGGAGGTGATTAATAGTGCACAGCATAGAGCGAGGACTGCGTCCAAGTCGATGCCTGATTGTTTAGGTGGTGGTATTGGTGCGTCGAGTCCCGTGTGGATGAGAGATTATAGTCGGCCGAATGATGCTCCGCCCAAGAATCGGGGTGCCAAAGATTTATTAGATAAGACGTTAGAGGCAGTGGGAGAAGATGTTCAGAGGATAGTTATGGGTCATACACCTCAGATGAAGATTAATTCGGCGTTGGGTGGACGAGCTTGGAGGATTGATGTGGGTGCTTCTCAGGGAGTTATGGGCGGTACTCCTGAGGTTTTGGAGATTATTCATGGAGGTGAAGATGGAGAGGATAAAGTTAGTGTTTTGACTGTGGATGGAAAGAGTATTGATGGTAAAGACAGAGCTGTTGTTGATAACGTTCTTTTCTGATAAGATGATAAAAGAGAAGTTAATAATAATATCTCTAGAGAGGCAAGTGCCTCTCTCTCTCTAGAGCTTGGAGTGTTATAGTGTTACGAGCACGGGAAAAGAGAGGCCTCTACGGACGGCCAGACGCAGAAAAGAGGGCCTTAGTGTTTATACCCGCGTTTCATTATTAGATATTTTTCTTTCTCGCAATAAAAACGCCTCTATTTGCCCACTTCTTTATCTCAGGGTGAACTGACGAACCGAACCAAACATGGCATGGCGGGCGACGGCACATAATCCTGCCTCCTCTTTGCTCCTCTCGTCTCTTACTACCCTCTTCACATTAGAGGACAACGCCTGCCGCTCGAACAACATCAAATAGACCTACTTTATCAATCGAAGCAATAGAAATAGAACATGTCTGCGCGAAGAATCCTCTCATCCAGATCTCTCTTAACAGCCACATGCCGTCGAGCCATCACCACCTCACGTGATGTCCCATTATTTCGACCATCACCTTCCAATTATAGCTTTTATCAACTATCTCCACGGCACTCAATACGGGGGATTGGATCGACGTTTCCCAAGTTGAAAGAGGAGGCTTCGGCCGCTGCCGAGGAGACACCAGCAGCTGCTGAGGGGGGCACTGATGGGGCAAACGATGCTCAAGAAGGAGATGATGACTGTCCCGTGTGGCAGAATCCTTTGCATCATAATGATCCAAAGTTTGAGAAGGTATTTACTGAAGGTGAGTGTGCTTTATCTGCTGCTGGCATTTACCTTGTCTGTTGTTTGAGAAAGTTGCAAGTAACTTGTCAACCTTCAAGTGTCAATTGTACGGACTAACTAACCATCACTATGTCCTCATAACTCAATTCAAACAGACTATGAGCCAGGTGAAGAAATGCCCATCATCCCACTCCCCCCATTCTCTTCCGAGGGTTCTGATGTAGACGCACCACCCCACATCCACGACCTTGCAAATGAAATCATTGCCCTTAACTTAATGGAACTCGCGGCTCTAATGGATCGTATCGGTGAACATTTCGGTTTTGATGATTCGGATGCATTTGGTGCCGACAGTGGTGGGGATGGAGGTGATGGAGATGGAGCGGGGGAGGAAGTGAAGGAGGAAAAGACGTCGTTTGATATCAAGTTGGAAGGGTTTGATGCCAAGAGCAAGATTAAGGTGATTAAGGAGATTAGGACTGTGACTGGGTTGGGGTTGAAGGAGGCTAAGGAGTTGGTTGAGGGAGCTCCTGTGAGTATGTTGTATTGATCGTTGGTGTTTCTGAGCTGTTGATGCATTTTTTGGCTGCGTGGCTTGGAGGTTTGAATTGAACATGTACAGACCTTTTAAGTGCTGCAAGCTTCGTGCATATGTTGATTGTCAAATTTGATGCCTATTGTCTTTTTACGTTGAGTGAACCTGAAGAATTATAATAAATAATCACCAACGCGAGAGTCTCGAGCTTTGAGTTGAGCTAGGCCAGCTAACCGAGGACTGAACAATTCTACAATCCTTGGTCCGTTCATTCCTAGCAACATTAAAACAATATCCATTGGCGTCATGGTCGAAAGGCTTCATCTCCTGACAACCTCTTCTCTATTGACAAAGTGTACTCGAATCAAAAGGGTTCGGGTTATGATTTTGTCAGCTTGCGATTCCCTTGGAACATCTTTGTTATTTGTTTTTGTGCACTTCATTCCAATGCTGCGACTAACAACATAATCATTGTTCAATGCAGACTACAATTAAGAAAGATATCAAGATGGAAGAAGCAGAAGAACTGAAGGCAAAGTTGGAGGCAGCGGGGGCTACAATTTCAATTGCTTAAGGAACATGGTAAAGGTCTTTGGAGTGCAAAAGGATTCAGGCGATTACTGCTCAGCTATTTTGCATAAATTAACGTTAGACTATCAAGCTTCCTTTGCACCTCTTGTGCCGTATCATGTGTGGTGGGCATTTATGGTAACTTCTTGTCATCTTTTATTTCGCGCTGCTTTTGCTCAATCCTCTAACTGAGTATGGGAAACGTATCCTTCCTATGTATAGTATTTTATCATTGCTATGATGCTTGCAGTCCAACTGTCGAGATCAAGCAGTCAAAGAGTAATAAATGCTGTGGATTCTGATGACAAAATGTTGTCATTGCTGTCAGCATTGTTCATCCTCTCTGCACACGAGATAACCGCTTCGGACCAAAGGCCATTCTTCTCACAGATCTTGGGTCTTTCAACGCTTCTGCTTACAGTCGTTCAATGATTTCTGCCTGTGTTTGTTCGGTTCCAGTCTCTTGTTTTCTTTGAAAGCCAATTCCTTGAACTTCGTCATTTTCCTGAAAGGTTACTGTTAGATGAAAAAGAGTATTTAGATTTGGAATATGCATCACCTCATGCTTTACCTGGCATAACTTGGAGCAGTACTAGCAATGTGTGAAGTTGTTAGATAAAATGCAAGCTTGAAGATAAACTGCAATAAAAAATAGATATTGTATTACCTGGGCAGTATAGCAACTCCAAATCTAATTTGGCTGGTGTCCCCGTCTCTAGAACTAGAATCCTTTTGATGTCAACGTAATCGACTTTATCAACATGGGGTTCGATTTCTCGCAAGGTGGCCTCTATATCCCTATGCTCGTCGGTGAACTCATTTCCACAGAAACGTGCAAGCCATCTAGGGTCTCCTCTGTAATGGAGCATGCATGCATTAGCCATCTTGACTCTATCGTCAGAGATCTCAGTCTGATTCTCATAGTCCAAACTCTCATTTCTCAGATCCAAAAGTCTACATCACATAGCTCTTTGGGCAATGGTCAAAGTCTGCATACATACTGCTACAGCATGCCAACGCCTGCAGGTCTCTTTCTTCAATGAATCCAACGCCTAAGTTGTTCAAAAGGCAACATGTCACATCCTCCAATCCTAGTGTTTCAACTCTGAACTGCTTTTTCCTATCTGGTTTCATCTCGCATCCCTTGATCAGTTCAGCTTTTGTAGGATATCATGTTGTCTCTCCAAGTGGTTTGACTTGGTAATAGTGTTCCTAGACTGTAGATTCTTACGTTGTGGTAGTAATGTAACGATGGGTGCTTTGTGATTTGATCCATATTTAGCTTGATAATTCTCCAATACTACTTTGGTCACTTGCTTCTGATTAAGTCTCCTCATTGGCTCAATCACCAAGGTTTCTAAATCGTTGTCTTCCGTCTTGTTCTTTACAGTCTCTTGAGTGATGACCAAGTCATCTTCTACACTCTTAGATTGTGACACGTTAGACTCCTCCTCAGCTGTTCCTGGATGTTCCTTCCGTTTCTCTATTAGTAGGTACTGAATCAATTCCAAGTACTGCTCAATATTATCTTCATACTCCATGCAATAATAGAACTGCTCCTCCTGCTGGCAATTCATTTCAACATCATCTATGCTGTTAGGTCTCATGATGTTTTCAACGATCATAGTACTAGAATCACTATCTGCTATATTATGTAAAAATGTTAATGCAAAAGGTCATTAGTCTTGCAGGGTCAACTCTTGGTGGTTTTGAGGTGATGATGGTGATGAATATTGGAGGTATATTCAATTCATTTCGACGCACCATTATTGTTGGAAGTTCCTCCACCCACCACCTCTGGTGCCAAACAAAGTCTCCTTTCCACTAATGCTGAGCTTGTTGAACTGCTCAATGAACTTATCGTCCTTCTGCAAGCCCCTGTTGAGGCCATCTTCCCCTTGCTCACTTGGTGCTTGACATAGGCCTCAATGTCTGCATAAGGCCAAGAACGAATGTGGTCATGATTGTGCTTACAAGCATTTCCATCAGGGCACTCCTCTCCATGTAGGTGAAACAACTTGCACTGTCCCTTGACCGGCCCAACGACATCCTCGAGGGTAGCCTTGTAAGATGCATCCCTTGTGAGCACCGTACCCTTCGTCTGGTTTGGGTTAGCTCAATCATCGGTGTCTTGTTGGCAGAACCACCACTTTGCTGGTTGTAGGGGGAGCATCCCAAAATTTTGGAGCAAAGCTTGTCAGTCTGTCCGTCATCGGTT
>JALLPI010001383.1:0-10103 GCA_036939935.1 Cyclotella atomus
GTTGGAGACATTCCAAAGAGTGTGATGCTGCTGAACCATTTCATGTCCTCCATGTAAGTCTAATTCTTTGGGCTGTTGCTGGCAAAAACTTAAGCACATTGATATCAAATTTGGGACAAAACTGATGCTGTTTGTTGGAGACATTCCAAGAAATTACTTAAGTTGTCTGTTATAAAGTGCACATGAAGAAAGTGGAGATATCTGTCTGGATCAACTCACTGCATCAGAACAATATTAGGATTTGAATTAAGTACTATTTTTGCTTTTGAAAACACTGAAGATATGCTTCCACTTAACTTTGTGGTTGATGGGTTATTGAGCGTGATGGAGGAGGAGGAAGAAGACTTGTTGCAACTTGACCATTTCCAGCAATGCGTGAGAATCCTGTTAATGTCTCCGCTATATAACCAACCAGTCCTCGACCCAGAAAGAGACGCAATCTTTCAGTTCCTGCCCATCCACGGAGCAGCAGCAGCACAACCATGCAGACGATCTTGGATTCATCTTATATCTACTTATGGGCAGATTCATCTGGGAAAACAGCATTGCACACATGAATGTCTTCCAACCTGTTTCAAAATGATCTTGTCACACAGGCAATATTGAGTATTAGTGATGTGCACTCTACGTGTCTCACTCATTTTGATGACAATGGATTTATTCCGCTCCACACAGCATTGGCCAATAAGATGCCACTGAGTGTAATCCAATGCCTGATTCAGTGCAATGGTTGTTCAATATCCATTCCAGTGAGCAATGATTGTCCAGATGTTTCACTCCGTAAGATGTTTCCATTTCAACTAGCAGCTTCATCCAGATCAGACGAGGATGCCATATACCTTCTCCTCCGATCAGCTCCAGACTTGATAATGCATTGACAAACTTATGAAGATTTGCTGCTTTGAGTATATCATTGTGCTAGATGGGACCAACAATGCCAGTCATATCTAACAAAAGTAGTACCCATAAAAGAGTGCAATCGTTACGATGTATTAGTACTTGTGCATCTGTAAAATCACACTTATCTAGAATGTCTTACAGTCTAGAGATATAGATGGCTTCCTATTCTTTTAGCAGTTACAGCACAATGGCATTCGACATCCACCGCAAGAAGCTCAATTTACGAGACACCCAACATGACCCAACTTTAGTAACCCCGTCTTTCATATGAATCATACGATCTTTCTCCTTGTCTTTGCATCATTGTATTGTCATTTATGACTTGAGTTT
Source organism: Cyclotella atomus (assembly GCA_036939935.1). NCBI lineage: Eukaryota > Bacillariophyta > Thalassiosirophyceae > Thalassiosirales > Thalassiosiraceae > Cyclotella > Cyclotella atomus. The sequence continues at coordinate 1,231 of JALLPI010001383.1, forward strand.
GCGTATTTTGCCATGCGTCAAACTGATCATCATATGGATCAGGTTGGTAATTCACGTAGCCTTCACCAATATTTGTTTTGCTGACATCATCCCTTTAAATAGAACGTCAAGCAATCCGAATTTGATTAGAGATGGCATGATAATTCGCCAACAACAAAGCTTTCATTCGAACAAAAATAACTCACCAAGATAACTTCGTATACAACTGGGCCTGCATCAAAAAGAAAAAGTTGGATATAGTTCTCCCAATATAAACCTCTCGAATAACATATCTCGAAGGCCAAACAGCCAACCGAATCACATTATAAACCAACATAACCAATTCAACCCCCTTATGCAAATTCAATATCCCCTTCAACCTCTTCTTCGTCGCATGAGAAGCACTTCCTCCACCTCCGATACTCCCTCCCGTCAATCCCAAAATGGCACCCATCATTTCACCCAAAAACAACACCACGAGAGGAGTAACGACCATAGACCTTAAAAAAGCCGCCTTGACCCCCTTGGAGGATCCAAATGCCGCATCTGCCAATTCGTAATGATGGACCGTTCTCCACATTAGAATGAAGAAGAAGAATGAGACCGAGACGCGGGATACGGTTGTGAATAGTTTGAAACGACCCTGTTCGTCGACTGCTGAGGCTGCTTGTTCTGGAGAGAGTGATTCTTGCATTTGCTTTTTAAGTGGGTAATTGATGTGGGAAAAGTTAATGATGTAAGTAATGTAAAGAGTTGAATATGAGCAAAACAACATGGGATATCAAAAAGTTGACATACCTGCTGTTGCAGTCTCCAAGCAGCTAGTCTATCTTCCACAGATTCTCTTTGTCCATAAAATGATTCATCTGGATTGTGATACATTCCATTACTGAAATCTCCATCTTCAGCATATGGTTGTTGATATACTTGTTGTTGCATTTGAGATGGAGGTATTCCTTGATTGAAGTTATTCTCGCTAGATTGTGTACCTGAGCTCATACTGTCATTGTAATTGCCTTGATTTGCATATTGATTGTCATGATTTGGTGTACTACTACTGCCATCATCACCGCCACGAAATAAATCACCGACAACAGTGACTAGAAGTGATGGATTCTGTCTTATTCGACTCAAACCACTTCCATCACTTCTTATTATGAGATGATCTTTCATTGGGGTTATTCGATACGAAGTTATTATCATCGGTGACAGTTTAGCTAGTACTACCATAGGGTAGACGGAAGACATCAAGACAAGTCTGAGCACGAGAGGTGTGCTTTTATGATGACGGCGACGGCGCTCTTCTCTCATGGTTAGGCTTCGAGACGGAGAGGGCAAGGGGTATAAGGCAGGAGGTCTGATTGACACTAAGTCTAGAGAAGTGTGCGACAAACGATAGGTGGCTTTCCGGACTTTGAGAAATATAATATGGTTTGCTTATAGCTCTAAAGGTATTCAAATACTATCCGACTTTTTTTACCGTTATGAGCGAAAAAAGATTAGCCCTACATGATCAACGAAGCTAGAGGGGATTAGTCGAAAGACAAATCAACAGGCGTAGGCGAATCGCCAGTTGCGAGCAGGGCGTTGACTTGAGAGGCAGCAAGCGGGGCATCGGCGAGCTATGTTAAGAGAAGAGCTGAGAAGAGAGAAGAGGCAGCGACAGCCTAAATCTCATCAGTGAGGTTCTCCTGAAGAGAGCATGAAAAAGTCCATTGTAGAACATCAACATTGCCCTCTCTGAGTCGAGCAAAGTATCTAACACTGGAGACACAGTGCAAGGATCACTCGAATCGACCCTTACCATACCCCTGGGATTTGATCACCCCAGTGTGTTGAGACTGCAAAGTACCTGTTTCATCTATATCCAGAGAGTATCAGTATTCCTTCAACTTATGGTTCATATGGACTGCACGATCTCCTTCGAACTGAGGATGACGACGGACATGTTATAGATGAGCTCACACCATTTCTCCTGAAGCACGGAAAGGGGGTAGTGTCTACTCCACTTCCTAATGGCGACCTCCCACTGAATATTGCATGTGATTTCAACAGACGAATCTCTACACTGAAGCTTGCTTATAATGCATTCCCGGATGCAATATCAATGGAAAATGAAGATCGCAAAAGTCCTGGTTTTATTGCGGAAGAAAACGATGAGGATAGGGAGATAACTAAGTTCTTAAGAGAGGAACTCGAGATGGTGGTCCAGGCTTTGGCTGACAAAACTCCGGATAAGAATGGGCAGCTTCCCATTCATAGAACACTGTGGTACTCAGATATACTTGTTGGTACAATCCAGCTGATGGCAAAAGCAAATCCAGAAGGGCTTGTTCTAGCCAATAAACAAGGCTTGATTCCCTTGCACATTGCTTGCCAATTCGATGACGTTGATAGATTTAGATGCCTTGTGGAGGCCAGTGAAGATTCTCTCCTCATTCGTGATGCCGATGGAAACCTTCCTCTGCACATTGCATGCCTCGAAGGCCTATAATGTTATGAGCTACATCATTGAGAGATCTACGCATCAACTTACTGAACTCAACAGTGAAGGGAAACTTCCGATTGAGCTTTTACTTTATGAAGCTGAATACAATCGAGACAGTCTTGAATATGTTCAGGCTGTGAACGAGCTGCTCCGTGCCAACCCAGAATCCTTGGCTCATTTGCTTGTGTACAAGAGTCAATCTGGCAAAGAGAGTGACCCTAATACACTGAAGAGAAAGCATCCATCCTAATGTAGCTTTTGCTCCTTTTGCAACGACTTGTTATTATTTCGCAAGTTTCTCATCTACGTCAGTCATTGCTCTCAATGTAAGCCTGTTCACATATAAGTATAAAGTAACCCCCCTTGGCTTATGATTGAGCATATCAATGAGTATCGCATCTAACAACAACTAATTTAATTAATTAATCTCGTAGAAAATGTTCATTTCGTCCTCGCACACATAATAAAGACCATAAATAGGATGAGTATCGCAGAGTTCTTCTAACTACATGGCAAGCTTGATGCTGACAAGAGACACATTCTTTATTGCCTTGGAACACAAGGGATGCAATGTTCGAGTTGTGACTCTGAATGCATTCGCTCTAGGATTGGCCTCTACTCGAACCAAGCAGCCTACGTTGATGTTGTTACCGTTCATGTCTTGAGCACCGGTTCGGAACGTGGCTGCTCCAGAAACAGTCCAAGGCGTTGGATCCACACCTTGGCATCTACCGAATTTCAACCCATCTACAATGATCTTTGACACACGATCCATGTACTTTTCGTCGATTTCTGGTGCATTGGGTGGCAGTTTCATTACTTCTTGACATTCACGATCCTGGCCCTCTAAGCTCTTCCACCTTTGCATGAAAGCACCAGGATCGAGGTTGACTGGCTCCATGAAGCATGTTGCAACCAATGGCAGACGCAAGGGATAGTCATGGTGCTCTCCTTCTTCGGTGTCAAATGTTATTCTCATCGATGGAGCATCATCAAATGGAGCAGTGACTTCCAATAATATCATCAGCTTCGCCTGCGTCTTGGTAGCCACGGTGCATCCAGGAGAATCATATTCTCCGTCATCAATCAAATCCTGAGTCCCTTGCATCTGCATCCTCAAATGATCCGGTTGATCCACTCTGACCTTAAAATTTTGCAGAGGAGAGGAGTGCAAGTTGCCAAAGAAGACTGATATTCGCCCCTGTGCACCAACATATTCATGCTTTACACCAACCTGAAGCATTGAGTTCTCAAACAGCACACCAGAAGGCGATGTGCACAGATTAGAGAATGCCTTGCGCATGGCAGGGATGAGCTCTTTTGGTATTCCAACAAGGACTCTATTGGCTTGATCGTCCTGCGACATACCTCCACCGGCACTGCCCTCTCCATCCACATCCCCTGACGGATCTGCACCAACCGCCCGATCAACATCCCCATCCTCAGGGTGCTCATCCGAAGGCTTGGACATCAACTCATCATCCTGCTCCTCAATAGGCTGCATCCCATTGACCATATCCTCTTCAATAGGCCCACTCGACAACATTTGCGCCGCCAACAAAGCCCTCTGCTGCTCCACCTCACTAGGAATCGAAGCCTTGGCCACAGCCGCACTATTCTCACCCTCCGTCTCCAGCAATCTCAACTCCAAAGCACTTCGTCGTTTATCCTCAAACGGCGGCATTTCGCGCAACAAATCCTCCACAGCCTCGGGACTAAACGCCTCTCTCATCGCAGCATACTCCGCACACCTCTGCTGCACCTCCACATCCACGCTATTCTTACTTTTGGCAAACACCGGAGCCACAAGCGGTCGACACTCCTCATATAAATTCGCCAACTTGGCATACGTACTGATCAAAATGGCTCTCGTCCCCGTATCCACTGTAAACCAATGCTGATGCAACACCCTAAACTGTTCATCGCCACTCATCCCCGGCCTCTCGGCAATCAAAAACCCAAACTCCCCCAATATATACGCCGCAACTCTCACCGTCGTCTCATGACACCTCGCCGGAGCCACAGCTACAAACAACGTCCCGGCAGCATACCCCTGTAAATCCCCCTGAGGATGATTCGTCACAATCTGCACGACCCTATGCCATATCGAATCACTCACATAATCTCCCGAAATAGTAATCAATTTCAATATAGTATCGACATACCATCTTAAATCCGTAGCATACTTCTCTGCCAAAATGGCAATTTTCAAAACCATCTCTTCCCGAATCGAAGCATCAGCCACCACCAAATGAGCCACCAATTCATCCACAATCCTCTCGGCATTATCCGTATCACAAATCACAAACAACAAATCCAACGCCCGTCTCCTCACCGATATATCCGCATCCTTTAACGAAACCAAAACCGTAGCCTGATGATTCTTCGCCCCCTCCACACTAGCCTCATCAATCTGCGCCAATTTCGCCATGGTACTCAATCCCAAATACCTTATATTCGGCTCTCTTACACTGATAAACTTGCCCAACAATTTCATAGCACCCTCCCGTAACACCACTGGACAACTCGTGCCCCATGCCACAATCAAATCCACAGCCTCAAACAATATTGCGTGATCGGCATTCGACTTGTTAATACTATCACTGACATCCGTCTCCATTAATATCTTGGATACAACACCAATCAATTGCCCCACGTGTTCTTCACCCACCATAGATCCACCACCTGTTGTAGACAAATCGTGATTTTCCACCGCATTCGGATAGAGCTGTAGAAATTTCAATAACTTAATCTGCAACCACGGGCTCGGAGTCTGATAATACAAATACTCTCTTTCACACTTCTTTTTCATGACTAGTAAACTCAATATGTGGACTACGTGTGGAATGAGTATTTCATAACTTGGAGTCTGCTGTAGCGCCAATCCATGGAGTAGAGATAGAACAGAGGTCAATACTCCAAGATGTTGGTTTTGAGAGAGTAAATTCCCCAAATGGGGGGCAAACTCTCGTCCCGAAATCAAATTGGGAGAGGTTCTTGTCAATCTCAACAAACACAATGCCGATTTTTTCTTGACCTGATCGGTAGAAGATGGAGAGACCAATATATGCTGCACTTCCAAATGCATCGCCTGGATTAATTCCAACCCCGAGATATTGGCAAGGCTGCATAATGCCAGGCATTGTACTGCATCATTCTTCGGGGCGTTACTCTTTTTATTCGTAGAACTCGAAGGAGCATTGGTCAAATCGGACTTCATGGTATCAATCACTCGACTCATGACAGGATCGCTTCCCCGCAGTAATAGACTGAGGGCAGTATATCCCACCATTTTTTCCGAGTACTTCTTGGAGGTTACCAATGCCAGGACTTCGGCGTGGCCAAAGTCCACATCGTAGCCTAAAACATGGATGTAGACGAGTTTCCAGACGTACTTTTTACGTTGATAGGAGGAGAGGGAGGGGTTGGATCCGTCGGAGGCAAGTTTGGCATCGCCGGGGTTGAATTTTTTCCGGATTTTGGCTAGTTCGATTTCGACACGGGCTGATTCTTCAGATTTTGATTTGGAGTTGCGAAGGTCGGAGATGAAGTTGTTGAGACCGCGTGCTTGTGTTGACATGGTGGGATAATATTTTTGTTAATTGTGTTGGTGAGATGAGCGGGGTTGCGTGGGGAGAGGTGCACAAGAGATTGTGCTGGATTTATCTAGCCGTTAAGTCCAGACTCTTTGCCGTTTGATGGCGCTGCTGCCACTGTTTAAGCTAACACTGTCGCTGCCGCTGCCGTTACTGCTATAAATCAATCGACGCCCTGGCTCGTGTTTGCAAAGCAAGAGCCGCCAACAGCCGATGCTCTTCGATAAAATGGCCGTCATTTTGAGGGCATATGCAACTTGAGCGTTGAAGATGAGTGTAATCGACTGTTGAGTATAAAGAAAGTTTGAAGGGAGTGATCGGAATCGGTACTTTGTAAGTGGATTTGTATTTTCCGAATTTGATTCTCCCATTTCCGACCTTCGCGAGGGAGACAAAACAAATCAGCCAGTCAGCAGTCAGAAGCGCCACAACCTGCCACAAACACAAACTTGAACACATACAACCACAGACAACACAACTCAACAATGAAGTCATCAGCATCCCTCTTATCAGTAGCGGCAGCAGCCCTCGTACTCTGCAATCTGCCCACACCAACCGATGCATTTATCCTCGCCCCTCCCATCCCTCGATTCCAACAAACACCATCCTACTCTTCATCCACAACATCACTCTCCTCTTCCAAAGAAGAAGCAGACAAACTACGCCAAAAAGCCGCATCACTCCGCGAACAAGCTTCCCTATTAGAATCATCCCTCAATCGTCCTCTACCACCATCATCGTCACAACCAAACGATAATGATTCCAACTCACAACAACGAAAATCACTAAAAAACAAACGAATACTAATAACAGGAGCCAACGGCCGCCTCGGCTCCATGATAACACGTCATTTACTCCGTTCTCATCCCGAACTGTCCGAAGTCATTGCCGCAGTTCATTACATTGGCTCGGCTACAACCAGAGGATACGGTCGTCTATCTTATGAAGTGGGGGCGGAAGATGGAATAGGATCCATTGGACCCGTTTGGTCGGAAGATCGAGATGCAACATTTACGTTTGATAGAGAAACGATGGGAGGGTACAATTTGGACAAGTTACGAGTTGTGGAGGTGGAGTTATTAAATCCGACACAGGTACGGACGATAACTGAAAATGTAGACGCGATTATATATTGCGCTACCGATTTTGAGGGCAACAGACCGAGAGCGGTGGCTTCGTTGAATGCCGCTTTGTTATTTCGGGCAGTGGCAGATCCTTTAAAGGGACGAGTGGAGATTGAAGGTGTTAGGAATTGTTTGGAGGGGTTAAAGTCTGCTATAACTGATCGTAGATATCGTGACAATCTTGCCGGAAGGACATCATCATCAACTGGTAGTAGTAAGGGACCAACGCAATTTGTACTGATATCATGTACACCCGATGCTTTTGGGGAATTCGAAACCCCCTTTGGAGAATTCAATGGATTGAAACGTCAATCGGAATATATCGTGAATGAATTCCCGAGTATAACTCATACGGTGTTGCAGATGGGTCGTTATGATGAGAGGGTGGAGGAAGGATTGGAGATTTATCATGAAGAGGCGTTGGATGATACCGAGATTGTGGATGGGGTTTTTTGTGCGAAAAAGGCAGAGGGTGGTAAAGAGAGGAGTATTTGGGATGATGGGGTGGAGAGAAGGATTAATAGGAGGGATGCGGCGAGGGCTGCTGTTGAGGCACTGTTGGATGATGATTTGGAGAATAGAAAGGTTCAGTGTTATACTTATAGACGGTGATGTCTTTGTTAGAAGAATATAATAATGAACGAAAGTAAAAGAATGAAAAAAGGTTTGAACTCTCCTCATTGTATTGTAAAAGTAAGTAATTGGTAAGTGGATCAGTATGAAAGTTATCTGGCTCTGAGATAAGTTTGGCTCATCCAATTCCTCATGCCATGACAGAAACACATATGGGCAGCAGTGAGGCAAATGCTTTCTTGCCATAAAGTTGTGCTGCTGCTGCTGCTGCTGCTGGATGCAGCTACAGCTAGCCACATTAAGTAGTCACAGGTCGTCTCTACCTAGGAACTTTTAATCCACTAATAGTAGTATTATTTGATCTAGCTGGTACCAACAATAATATTATACCTGCCTCCAAACATCAAGCAATACAAAGCAGGGTTGCAGTTGCAGTGACAAGTCTCCTCCTCTCTATCATCCTCAATCAACAATGTGCATTAAAGAATAATCTTTTGCTCCAGAATGATGGCAAAAATAACTTTACTCTTTGATTAGTTTCATTTAAGTTTAAGTCCGCCCATCGTCAAAAAAACATCAGAATCAGTTTTCCATTACGAGTTCAGCCATGAAGTTCTGGAACATCAGTTCTTTGTCAAGACAAAGTCAAATTCTACATTTGACTGATTTAATGCCTTAAGTAATGGAATCATATACAGCATTGTAAACCTGCAATTCTTCTTGACAGTGACCACCTTTGACTTAAATTTGTCTTGTGGCCAATATCGGGCCGAGTTGCTTTTCATTTTCAGCCCAACAACTGTCTCCAGTTTTTCTTTCAAGATTTTTTTTTGATGACAACTCTGGAATCTTTAAATGCATCAGATAGATGCATCTTGTCCAACACTTTCTTGAATGGTGAAACCTTTTTGGGTTTCAGAAGATCAATAGTCAAAAAGTTCATCCTAATACCTTGCCAAACCTTGCCTTGCTCTTGCTTCTGAGAACTTCTGTTCCATCTATGTTACCGTGAATACAGGTGTATTCTTAAGTACCATGATCATTAGACCAATACCACTAACATGAATCTAGATACAGGTCCGATCTGTATTCAAGATACTGTTTTTCAATATC
>JALLPI010001384.1:0-10050 GCA_036939935.1 Cyclotella atomus
AAGGTGAGTGACTTTGTGAGCAGTGCAAACACTGAAAAGCCGAAGCGTGGTTTGGGTTGGTGTGGTGGTATTTATGTTGAGCCTTTTTTTTTGACAAAAAGGTGGGCGGGAAGAAAATCTATTAATTCCCGGAATCATCTAGAGTTGAAATGCTGAATCGACCATGAATTTTTTCAGTAATAAGATACGATAATCAAGCCTATTCAATTCTCGTGAAGTCAACTCAACCGAGAACCCGTTGTCACGTCGCACCTCGGCGAGTAAGGCCCACTTGCGTCGATCAACGACTGTAAGCATCCACATCCACGAATTGAAATCGGCCGACATCGATCGAGAGCCGATCGGTTCTCATAAATCCAAGCCAACATTCTTCATCATCTTTGCAATAAATAAGCCATGCTACTCCAAGCAAACAGTAGCCGCACTCCTCATTCCAAAATAGTCACCCTAGGCTCCCAATCGGCCCTCCTCCAAAACGAAATAGTCCAACGCATCCTCCGTCTCACCGATACTTCCTCTCCAAACGTGTTGTATCTCTCCTCCGATTCTGATATCGCCGACTGTGACGAATTCACTTCGATATTCATCAAGAATCGATGCAAGGTCAAGTGTCATCACTGCAATCTCAATCTGCATACCTACAAGGAAGAATTGGAGAGTTTATTGTCTGAGACCGATGTAGTCATTTGCAATCAACAAGATGATCAAGAGCATTACCAACTACTTGGACATTCGTTATTCAACGGTGGTAACAACTTTGTATTGTGTGGTGTATCCACCGTCATGAATGCCATTTTAAACGTCATTCATCCTACGACTAAAAATTGGAGATATTGCCGGCAAGACACTGCCATTGCCTCATCCTCTCAAGCCATCCAACTATTACAAAACAATCATACATTGAAACGAGTGATTGGCATAGATCAACTGGCAGCTCATATTATAATAGGAGACGATTCCATGGCGATATCGGGCACAAAGTCGGATTTAGTCCACATCTTTTCCAAAGACAAAACAGATCATACGACCACCATCAAATCGGACCCCCTCCCAACCTCATGGGAAGAACCCATCCCCACAGATGAATTCATCGAGTTTCACGAACCAGCCGCCAATCCTCATTTAGACACTTTAGAATATCTGATAGATACAGATTTTGTCATTGCAAACGATGTCATACCCGATGTGAGTCATCGACGAGTCAACAGTGCCTCGTTGCATCAAAAGGCGCTAAGCGAGATTAGTATTGAGGATGTTTTTCCGAAGATAGTAGCTGCTGGTAAACCGAGTGCATTGCAACTTGGACCGATCTTTGATAAGATATTAGAGCTATCTGGGAAGGAACTACCTAATTTGCTTTGGATTGGTACTGCCTCATTTGATCGCACTGACAGGTTCAACTCCAATACATTTAAATTTCGAGAGTTGGGCTGTGGTGTAAGACGGTTGGACGTTTCTGATGAGGACACTGTGCCCACGATGAAAGAAATGAGAGAATTGGTTGTGAAATGGGCCGATGTGATCATGTGCGCTGGCGGTAATACTTTACACGCGTTGCTGAGATGGAAAGAAGTTGGTTTAGACCTTTTGATTAAGGAAGCATCGTTGAATGGCGCAGTGTTGTGTGGCGGTTCGGCCGGAGCCGGATGCTGGTTCTCTAGTTTGCACACTGATTCGTTGAGGCCGGATAATACCAAGAACAAGGAACAAGTACTTGCTGATATGGATGATGAGGACTTGGCAGATTGGGATTACACTAAAATCTCGGCATTGGGCTTTATTGACGCAATGTGTGTACCGCATTTTGATGTTACAGGCACCAATGGTAATGCAAGGTCAGACGATGCCGAGAAAATGCTCGAAGAAAATCCCACAACGGCAGCTATTGGTGTGGATGAAAATGCAGCTTTTGTAGTTGTAGGAGATGAAGCTCTCGCAATCAGTGGTGATGGAAAGGCTACATGTCACGTCGTTGTTCCCGATGAAACGACTGGTGAGGTTATATCCGCACCATTACCAACGACATGGCAAGAACCTGTGCCTCTTGATGAGGTGCTTCAATTCCCTTTACCTGCAAATGCAATACCTCACTTGGAAGCACTTTCCGAGCATGTGAACACCGATTTTGTCGTTGCAGATGGTAGCAATCACAGCGCTCTGGGTGCAGGTGGCAGTGAAATATTCCCGAAGATAGTAGCTGCTGGGAAACCGAGTGCGTTGCAACTCGGGCCAATCTTTGTTAAGATATTAGAACTATCTGGAAAGGAATCGCCAAACTTGCTTTGGATTGGTACTGCCTCATTTGATCGTACTGATAGATTCAATTCGAGCACATTGAGGTTTCGAGAGATAGGCTGCGATGTAAGGCGATTGGACGTGTCTGACGAGGAAGATGTACCCACATCGCAACACATGAGAGAACTTGTGGTAGAATGGGCTGACGTTATTATGTGTGCTGGTGGCAACACTTTGCATGCTCTGATTCGTTGGAAAGATTGTGGCTTGGACTTGCTACTGAAAGAGGCTTGTGAAAAGGGTACAGTGTTGTGTGGTGGGTCGGCTGGAGCCGGATGCTGGTTTTCTAGCTTGCACACAGACTCCTTGAGGCCAGACAATACCAAAAACAAGGAAGCAGTGCTGGATGACTTAAATGACGAGGAACTGAAAGACTGGGACTTTGCTAGAATTAGTGGGTTGGGCTTTATCAACGGAATGTGCGTTCCTCATTTTGACGCTACAGGTACGAATGGGCGTGCTAGATCAGAAGACGCAGAGAGATTCTTGAAGGAAGATCCATCTACACCCGCTATTGGTATTGATGAGCTCGCAGCCCTAGTAGTTGTTGGGAATGAAGTTAGTGCAGTCAGTGGAGACGGAAAGGCCACTTGCCACATTTTTGTGCTCCGTTCTGTAACGGACGAGGTTGTCGCTACGCCTTTGCCAACAACAATCGAGGAAATAAAGACATTTTATTCCAGACATTCTTGTCTGTAAAATGTGTTCTCTGCAGTCAACAGGTAATGTACAAAGTGCAGTATAACGCAATGCTAATCATTTAAAGCTAGGTGTACGACTATAGAACACTTCTTGCGATCGTCCATCATATCAATCAGGCACATTTTTCCAAAACGGATCCCCGTTTGATCTTGTAGCTTTGGGTGAGCAAACCATTAACCATAGCAAACTTGTAGAGAGAGTTAATGAGATCACATCATATCAGAATGTCGGGAAGAAAATATATTGCAGTAACTTACTGGCTCAAGTAAGACGTCAAAGTCACCTATCTGTTCCCATTTTCTAAAGCTTTGAAGCAATCGTTTCGACTCTTCTTTGAGATGGGTGTGTAACTGTTGGTTTTGACGAATTGTCATGACTGATTTGTTGAGTTCATCTGCTGCGGCAGAGTAATCCTGGAATGAACACAGCGGTTCATTGACTTTGTCTGCAAGTTGCTGTAGCCGTTCGCCTTCTTTGTCATCGATGAATCCAGCATTAGCCAACTCTCTTGGGTTTAGTACAACTATACCAGTGAGTTGTTTCTCATCTTGACCTTTGAGTACTACTTGATCAATCAACTTGCAACCCAGCAAAGCGTCCTCAATTGGATTCGGTTCGATGTTTTCACCATTGGAAAGTACAATAGTTTCTTTAGCTCTTCCAATGAGTACAAGATCTCCCGTCGCTTTGTTGATGAAGCCAAGATCACCAGTATCGAACCAACCCCACCGGTCAATTGCCTTCTGTGTTGACTTTTCATTATTGTAGTATCCTTTCATGACCTGCTCATAACAAGATGTGAGCAAAAAGTGGTCACGAAGACGAGAAGTACGAAAAAATGTTTACCTGAGGACCCCGTGCAAGCACTAATCCGCGTTGTCCATTCTCCAGAGGCTGACGTTCACTATCGGTAGGCGCATTTATATCAACAACTCGAACTTCTGTATCAGTGACAGGCTGTTGGTGTACTCTTATGTGTGAGATGATGTTGTTTCAAACTGAATAATGTGACATTGACATACCTGCCCTACAACTCCTCCTGCAATTAGATTTGAGTCTGTCCTTCGATGGCATATCAAAGGAGAACACTCCGTCAAACCATACCCAACAACAAGCAACACGCCACAAGTCTCGTAGAAGTCTTCTAGAGAACCGTTCAAGGCCGAACCTCCGCTGACTATAAGCTTCTGCCGTCCACCTTTAATGTGAAGAGAAGGATTGCCATTTCATTTAGGTGGATTCGATTTTCTTGATGTACTGTACTATCCACAAGCATTTCTTACCTAGTGCAGCCTTAACTTTACTCCATACAAGAATACGTCCGATTGCATCAATTGGCGATAAGGCAGTAGCTATGCACCGCGAAAACAGCCTGCGAAATACATTTGGCTTTGCAGACGAAATGACTTGCCCTTGTGCTATCTTCGTGTGCTTGTTCTTCGCCTTGGCAACCATCGTAAAAAAGCTGACCATCAGGCGCACAAGCTTATTCTTTCTGCTAAACCTGTCTTGAACACCGAGAGCAACTTTCTCTAGTACTCTTGGAACCAGCATCATCCAGTGCGGTTGGTGGACAGCTTACAATGACATGGCATTTGGTATTAGCGGCACCTCGAATTGCAGTAATGGTTTACATTCGAGCTCATAAAGAACTCACCGAGATCGTTCTTTAGATTACGAACATTCGAGTAGACTAGCTGGACACCTCTGGAGAATATACAAAGCTCGGCGGCACGCTCAGTAATGTGCCAGATTGGTAAAATTGTCACCATCACTTCGCCCGGCAAAGGTTCTGATAGATCGTACTTTTTCGTTGGAGCAAATCGAATGTTGATCTGATGCAGCAGGTTTCCATGTGTCAGCATTACACCTTGGGAGAGAAATAACGGCATACAGTGTAAGAATAGCCATCATTTTTCACACGGTTGATAAGAATAGAAATGTACCTTTAGGTCTGCCAGTCGTGCCACTAGTGTAAACTATTGTGGCCAAGTCGTCCTTCATCAACTCAGGCAGCATTTTATCGGAGAGTGGAGGAGACGAATTCATAATGTCTGCCAAGCATAGGACTCGTAGGTTCAGAGTTGTTGCCAAGTATGCAATGCGCATATCGTCGAGGCCTTCTCGGTGCATGAGCACAACAGTTTTTGCGGAGCCATGCTTGCTCGAGGAAAGACCGATACCATCAAGTCCATCCTATAAAACAGAAAGAATGACGTTATTCCATAGTATATCCACCAGACTGAAAACACAAAATTGTCTCCGGCAACAGCTGGAACAGGCAACAGCTGGAACAGCTCATGCCACAAGTACAGTAGATGCTCAGAAACTAACCTTTCCTGCAGCTTCAGCCAGCTTCTTCAGCAAGGAAGGTCCTTGTAGTACCACAACCTCGCTGGAGTCTGAGTTATCATAAATATACCTGAGCTCTTCAATAGGAGCATCTTGTCCCCGAACAACGGTGCCTGGTGGGATTCGGGTGGGCATTACAAGCTGGTCAACATGAATTCAAGGAAAACGTTGTACATTACAACTTACATGCGCCAAGACTTTGAATCCCATGGTCAGTGAACAACCAATGGGCAGAGTTCTCTCCAAACACAGCTACATGATCACCTTTCTTGATACCTAACGCCCTGAATGCTGCGGCGGATCTTCGAATTGAGCTATGTACATCATGATACGTCATATCAATAGGAGAATCGCACAAGCGCTCGTCATATATTGCTTTTGATTCAGGGCATAGAATGTTCATGTAGGACCAAATTTCAGGACAGGACTGCACCATCTCTCTCATAACTCGTAGTTCGTTCGTTAGAGGATCCTTGGAAATGTCAAGCTTGTTGACTGGTTTTGGATGGTCGTCAAACAAGGAACGCTTGGGAGTCTCCAAAACTATGGATTCGACATTCTTTAGAATGAATGTGTCATCGTTCTCTTTTCCTTCTTGTTTTACCTCCTCTACTTCCAGTTCTTTCTCAAATGCATGGATGAATTCTTCGGTACTGTGCGAGCCTTTTGTTGCCTATTAGCATTGATAACATGAAATGAGTCATGATATATGATCAATAATCTCATATAACTGTGGCAATCACAATCTATGTTTTATACCTTCCACACTCGATAACGATCAACGGACAGTTTCGTAGTAGGAAGTAAGGTCCTCGTCTGTACCTGTACAAACCCTTCAACATTTGTGCATAAAGCTATAAGGAGGAATCTCACAAGCATGGCTTCGATTGTTTAGTTTGATTAACCCTTCGACGATAGTATATTGAATGATTTGGTTCTCATAGATATTCATATTGTGAGCGCTTTAGAGCTAGAGCTGTTCGCATATGATATGCGAGCGCCTGATGTATCGTATTGACATCATTGGATTTTTCTTGGTGCTTCGGATCGGATTGGGCTGCAGCTTGCCGCTTCACTGCTCACGGCGCTTCTCCGCCACCGTTTGTCGGAAGCTAGAAGCTGCGGGTCCCAATATCACATCTCTTTATCTTCCTTTTTTCTCTCTCGCGAGGCAGTGCGTACCTGTCAATGTGAAAGTAAGGAATATTAAATAAATGTGAATATTTTCACATCTAACGGTAGCCAGGAATGAATTCCAATCCAAAATGGGGCGAAAAAAAGGCAAACAAAGCGGCGACTTTCACTGCAAGAAGCTCAACGCCGAGCACCTTCACAAACTCTATGTAGACAACGCATCAGAGGCCAATCGATATCGAAACCCAGTCTCCAGTTTTCCAGGGAGAGGCAGCGGCTACAGAGCAAGTTCAAGTGCACCTACAAATGAAAATATTGCTGGTCGGTGGGATAGTACCGGGCGCAGCTGCCACGGTGACAAATGGTCTACAATATTTGCAAACCGTTCCTCTACTGAGCCGTATGTATCGAGTTCGCGCCATGGTCAGAACGCCGCCAGGGGACTGGCACATTTGAGACACTTATTAGAAGATAGACGTACGGAAGATAGAATGCATGATAGGCAGCATCGTTTGGCTGTTCAACGATCAAGGATACGAGGCTCTGGTCTTAGTTTCCAGGACTCGGTAAGAGGCAACAATACATTTGACCCGGGGCAGCAGCATTTGCAATTGGGTAGAAATGAACCTGGTTGGATCATATCCCAACCTATGGAAAATACAAATGATTGGAACAGAATCCCGTCTCTTCAATTGCTTGCTGCTCAAGTTCTTGGCCCTCTCTTGCCAATGCATGTCGCTGCATGCGGACACGATTTCATGGGAGATTGTCTTAAGTCTGCGTCACCAGAAGTTCTTGCCCAACTATCCATATCTTTGGCACAGTCTAGTTCACAATCTGATGAAGATGAGGCAATATATGCAACAACTGACGGCGTGGTTAAAGCGTTGGTACATTCTGGTGTGGCTACTAGATTGGTGCTCAAAGGCGCTCCTCTTCTACAAACTAATGACTTTGAACATGATGAAGAAGAGAGCATTCAAGATACAGATGACGATGTTGACACACGATGGCTAAGCGATCAAGGTTTGTTAGCATTATGCCCTCGACTGCTGCCACAAAGTAATCTATCTGGAGATGCATTCCACGACGATTGGGAGACACTAGATGTTGATCTCGATCTAACTTCCAGATTGGCAGGCTGTTTTCATTTGACACGGTTAGAACTCATTGATATCCCGTTAGGTTCATCATCGGCACAGGGAGGAGTAACTCTTGGTGCTCTGAGGCATGTATTACAATCTTGTCCTGGTATAACTCATCTTGGACTGAGTGGGTGCTTTTACAATACAGGATCGGTGCGTGAAGCAGGTGAAGATGTGAACCTTTTACTTTGTGGCACCAAACTACTTACATCACAATCATCAACTGCTGATGGAGGTGATAAAGTATCACATGGTTTTAGCCAGTATGATGGTTTTGAAGGTAATGAAATGTCTGAAATCAACGGACTTCATCAACTACTTCCTGAGCTGCAAGTCCTCGATCTGTCACATTGCAATTGGGTGACTCCAATGATGATTTTTAGATTTCTGATGCAATGTCGAGAGGCATCGGTTGTCAGATCATATGATGCAAGAGGCAATAATACTGAAAGTTGGGTTGTTAATTGTACAGATCAAACATCTGACGCATTAGATTGCAAAAGACCGCACAAATCACTGGATCTTTCACTGCGACAATTGGGTTTGATGGGATGCAATATATCACCTGATGACATCAAAATGATCGATGAATGGATTTCACACAGCTTGTTTGGTTGTATCAAGCTTTTGTCAAGCTGAGTCTTTCAATACAATTCAACATAAACTACCATCCATTTGTGACTTACAGCCTTATCTAGCTTTATACTGACATCCATTGATGGAAAATGCTTGCAACATGCAGATTTGCCTTCTTGAGCATCTCTCTCCCTCGTTCTTCATCAAGACCTTTGATGAAAGCAAGAACGATTTGCTTCTCACTGAAAATCTTGGGTACTGTTTGCCCCTTTGATATCCTACTGGCAACTAGACTAATTTTAGTTCTCTCTATTGCTTTCCATTGGAAGATCATGCCCCCATCTTTAGCATCTTTTTCCTCCGTTTTCTTTCTCAGAAAGGTTACTTTTAGGGCAGTCTCACCATCGGGTAACCTGCAAGGGAGGTATGTGAGGGGTTGAACTGATTCTCACGTGAGCTCTCATCAATCACAATAAGATCCAAGACACATTGTATCTTCACTAACCCGGTAGAACAGCAGCAAATGGAAATGACCTTGTATATTGTTGAATAGATTCTAATGCATCATCATCAGTTGTTTCTTGGTAAGAGAAATTGATTCTTAGGAGAGGCTCGTCTATCTCATCATTGAACTTGGTCTCGTCGTTGGATGCTGCTAAATGCAATCGCATTGCTGACGCTGTAGGCTGAAGTCTCAAGGCAGCTGTAGGGCATTTGAAGCCGCTCACTGCGAATGAACGCATCAAGAGAAAGAGCAGCAGAGCGTTTATCATTTCACTGTGTAGAAGATTGTTCGGAGAGAGGAGGAAGAGGATGGAGGAGAGAAGATAAGAGGGGGGAGAGGGTTGTCGGTGCCCTAACTCTTCACTATGACAGGTTTGTAGATATCATTAGCATAACGTTACCTTTAAAAACGTTTCGCTCTCTTCCTTGTGTTTTTAGATGCGCTGTAATTGTTGGATGAGTACCATAAGTACCAAGCCAACTCGGCCGATGATGATTAACCGAGCACTTCAATGCAGGGCCCTATCACCACAAACATCACTATGGCTATTCCCATCAGAGCTGTCAGGCAAAGCACCATTTCCAAACTGATGGATTTGTCCTAATCCACGACGTCATTGCTGCTCTCTGTCAACTATCGACTGTAAAGCACCATTTCCAAACTGGTGGTTCTGTCCTATTTCACTACGTCATCGCAGCACCCAGTACCTTTTGTTTCTCTACTGCAATCTCGGCTTGAACATGCACCTACTACGAGGACATTTTGATGGGTGGAATTATATGTGGCAGAGTTTGGCTATGTTGAGTGCAACATCTTCAGGAGAATCCCTCTCACATTATTCATCTGTTCAGAGGGTGCCTCCAGACAAAGAGCCGAGCATATTTACTGAAAATTTTGATAAGAAGGGTCAAACACATTCACTCTTACAACCAAACTATAAGAGGATCAATGGCGGATAAGCTGAAATTCGAGATTATATTTCGTATGCTCGTGCATATTTGATGCATCCCGGATCCAGAAAAATGGTGAAGGTGAAGTTGAAGGGTGTGCCATAAATGCATAAATCTCGGATGAGATTGAGGACAGCACATACTTTCAAAGACTACTGGTGATAAATCAGAGTCATCACTCATATTTTTGTTGCAACAAACTCATAACATGTGCGCAAGATCAATAAACCCTTTCCCAATGTGTGTTCTGTGTTGTACGAGAGCAGATGCCTCATACCTAAAGGCTCGTACTTTCTAGGTTCAAAATTCCGGACAAATTCCTTCCGGTCGCGGGCACGGAATATAGCCGAAACCGGAATTTTGACCGAAACTTCGATTTCGTTCCGGTCAT
>JALLPI010001385.1:0-10065 GCA_036939935.1 Cyclotella atomus
CTGACCTCGAGGCATTGAAGGCTCAGGATCCTTGGATGTACTACTCTATTCCTGCAGTTCGAAACTCAGTTACGCTTGGAAAGGCCGTGGATGTGTCCACTATCACTGATGCGGTGTCGAGTGGTGCCTCATCCGTGGTCGAGCGTCGGAGCAGGATCTCCTTTGAGACTAGTGACCTTGACATGGACTCCATTGCTGAGTTGATGGTCGGAAGTGGTACCATGGTTCATTCCAATGGCGAGGCTGGTGATAACAACCTATTCGACGAGTTCCTTGAGTCATTCTTCAACTGATAAAAGGCTTAATCAAAATTCTCATACTGTGAATTGTGAGAGTTAATACTTGTGTCAACGATTGTACAGGAACATAATTTCAGTTAAACCATATGGTATTAGATATGAGACCTTAAGATCGATGGCAATAGAGTTCTTTTTTATTGTGAAAGTATTCACACCGTCTTTCCTGATATGAAAATGAATACCTGCACCAGCTCTTCAAGCGTATAGTCCTCCTCTGAATCTGTGTCACAAATATCCATTTTAACGAATAGAAGTTCTTCCGAGCTCGGAATCCGATTGGCATGTCAATTATTCTAAGCACAGCTTTGAACTCGATTCATTCATTCATGCCTGCCTGCTCCGCTACATGGTATGGATGAATGGTATGCTACTATTATTTAGTCAATGCCAATGCCAGATTTCATGTTTACATATCCAGTAAGTTTTGTACACATTGTTGGAATGAAGTGTTGTGTCAACAATAGGAACCAGCTTATTATCCTCAAAGCATGCCTCTGAGACTCACGCCAAATCAAATGGATCCAGCACTTTCTTCATCATCTTCTTCGCCGTCTTCTTCAAGCTTCTCTCCAGTACCTTCTTGTTCTACCGCAGCAGCCGCAGCCTTTTTTGCATTCATCATTTGTTTATGGATCTCAATTTCCCTCAACAAATCACCACTGCAGCGCACCCTTTCTGCCTCCAAATCGACAACGCTGTGCCATTTATTGAAATGCGTATCCAGAATCCCTCGTTCTACATCGCTTTTCAACGGTTTGATACAAAGAGGGATCTCACACGTGCTGCACATGTAGAGTGTCCTTCGTTTGGAGTTTTTGATGCCCCTGACGTGACACAGTCGGCAATGGGAACGTTCTTTGCGATCAATTTTGACTGGAAGGTGCTGGTGTTGATTGCTGTTGTGGAAACGCAGTTTGACTAGGGATGGGTCACGTGTGAATGCTTTTGAAGGGTTCATGATTAGAGGCCATTTGTTGGCAAGTTTGAGGGATACAATGTAAGCGTTCATTTCTTCGTCAGTGGTCGGATCAACGGTATTGTTGGATGCTGGTTGCATTTCAGTATCGTCGGGATCATTTGTTGTTGTTGTATCCTCTGTCTGATTTTGTGAATTGGCAGCATCTGAATTAGCGTTCTTTCTAGTAGCAACAGAAGCAGCGGCGGCGGCGGCAGTATTTTCTCCTCTCGAAGATCCACCATCAGCCCTACCATATCTCCTTCGCATTTCCATTTCATGAGGTCCAATCAAACTTTCATTGTTTCCAATTCCCGACCTTCTCAGCAATTGAACCTCATGCCGTAGCTCAGTCTGCGATGCAAGCAGCTCATTCGTCATGGATCGCATCGCCATGACAGATCGCTGAAATATCTTAATTTCGTTGAGGACTGTCGTTAGATCAGGTGTGTTGGATGGAGGAGAAGCGCGCGGTCTCTTGTTTAGATGCACTGGATGAAGATTTACAGGAGCTGTGGCAGGATGCGGAGGCAGCTGAGGTGGCCGATCGCGATTTGGAGGTAAATCTTGTCGCGTTGGAGCTGGTCTCTTTTTAGCCTGACTTGGACTACTGTTCTTTAGAGGTGATTGTCGAGCAACAACGGTATCTGGACCGTGTTTGCTCAACCGTGACGCAGCCTCATCTCCAGAGTCACCACCGCTCTGCTTCTCAGTAAACTCTTCTCTAGACTCTTCTAAAAAGCCATCCAAATCCTCCTCCTTCAACAAATAGTTTCCAAACTCATCGTACAATCTGTGATTGCCACCCAGGTTCTTCAAACTCAGATATTTCTCTACTTTGGGTATTAATACCCGGTTCCATCTCCTTTTGATGGCAGCTTCCCCCTTATCATTTAATTCATTGGCCAAGTCCGTCGATTGAGTAGATGAGTTTGTTTTCATTTGTGCCAAGAGGATAGCACGATCTTCGTCCTTGCTCCATGGTGATTTAGCCTCCTCGGCTTGCCTTTTCTCTGCGGCTTTTGCTTTTATCTTGGCTGCTTTGGCTTTTGCTTGCTCAACACGTTTGGCATTGCTCATCAAAGTTTGATAACGATTTTGGCACTAAGATTCAAACATGAAGATAATTAGATCCGAATAGATAAAGATGACTGTGAAATTTATGTAGCAGTGGAGCCGAGATGACTCACTTCTCGATCTGTCCTCCATGGACGACCTGGCAACTGTGTTTGTGATTTCTGATAGGCAATGGAATACCAGTTGAACGGGGCATTGGAATCACGTGATGAAGGAGGATACATGGTATTCAATATTTGTTTTAGGTGCTCGTCCTTTGCATATTGAACACATGTGACATGAGAGAGTGAGATATATTTATATATATCATGTCACAAGTATTACCATGTGTCTCGGGTCTTACCTCTGTGGCTGTCCACGCGGGAGGCTTACTTGGTGGCATTCGAGCGAATTGAGGACCAGACGGTGCTGTCTTTGGGGACTTGCCTTGCGCTTCTGCTGCTGTTGCGGTCTGTATTGGCTTCGGCATTGATATTCGTTGAAGGGTGAAGGTGAAGGTGCGGGGTGAAAGTGTGTTGCTCTTAAATTTTCCTCAATACGTCAATTCGGAAGCTCTTTGAGGTGCCCAGGAGGTAGCTCTAGAGGTCTGGAGATCTCGTGCAATTGGCTTACTTGGGGAGGCTGTAGAAGCGGAGATAATCCCATTGTTATTTATTGTGGGGAGTTGAGCGTCATATCTTTTTGGTTAGAAAAAAATAAAGGTATTTACATGAAGCATTGTGGTCTTGACTGTTTATTAGAGCTTCTTCACCTTTCGGTACCTAAAGTGTCTCTATTCTCTATAGACAATGGGATTTTTATGACGATAATCGACCGAAGCAACAACACCCTTTGACGCCACTTCATGACCTAGCGACTGGTAAGTTTCTTGTCTTATCAAAGGACTTTCAAGTAAATAGATATTCCAATAAACTAAGACTCATCACCTCTCACACTACCTGCACCGATCCATCAATATTAACAAGCCTACATCATTCACCACCACAAACAAGCATGACCCACCCGACCCCCACCCTCCTCAAACTGGCCTCCACCCACTCCGGCATGCGCCGCATCCTCAAGCGCCGCCTGCCTGTCCCCAAATACATCGAATTGGCCGTCAAAGCCGGTACCTACAAAACGCCCTCCATCCGCCCCAACTATTTAGGCCTGCACGACAATGATCCCTCCAAACTGCAGCAACTGTCTCCTCGTCAGCGGAACGAGCAGAGAGTCAAGCTGGCGAGAGGTATTCTGGACTATCCTGAAGAATACGAGATATTGAGCATGAACCCTCCTTTGCCGTTACCGCCACGGACTCCTGTCAGAGTCAAAAAGTTTATGGCCTCACAAGAGAAGAATCGAAAGATGCAACTTCGCAAAGAGAAAAAGAAGCTCCAATTGTTGGGGATGGATGTGGATGAAGTACAAGAAATGAGGGAAGTTCCCGCCATGGACGAATTGGTCAAGCAATATCTTCGGAGGCACGAAGATCGTATTGCCGAGGGGGATGTCTCCGCCTCAAAGCGGGAACAAGAGTATTATTCCCAGCTGTTGTTGGGTAGAACATCATCTGAGAAGGAAGGATCCGGAGGAACGATCATGGGACGAAAATCTCAATTAATCGAAAATGCCTACGCCTTTGCATTGAGACAGCAGCAGGTCTTACTTCAGGGTGATGTCAAGGGAATGATGGAGAGTGCATTAAAGGTGGAGGAGCTTTTGGAGAAGGAGGCTAAGCAGAATCGCAAAGAGGGACATGCGATTTCAAAGGAGATCAAGAGTTGGAGAGACACTACCACTGCTGGTGGTACTGCTTCTTCTACTTTTGATGATGATACTACTGCAGAAAACACCCACCTTCCAAGCATACTACACTCCAAACCTCGATCCATCCGAGCCCTATCCATATGGTCGGCTCGACTCCAATCCATCCCCTATCATCGATGGACCATCGGTGCCACTACCGCCTTGGATCATTGGATAGCGCGCGAGGTACTAGGTATGGATGAGAATACCTGGAATTTGATATTAGAAGGGGGTGGTGCCGATGTTTCCAAGTTGAATGTATTGCCGGGGGGTGAGACGAAAGGTGGGGTTAAGGATAGGATGAGAGATGTTGTGGTGACTCGTGAGGCGTTGTTTCCAGAGACTGTTGCTGGAGGAAGAGGAGGGGCTGCGGAACTTGGTGGAGAATTGAGTGGTGATTTGGAAGATGAGACGAGTAAGAGTATTGATGCCTTGCTGGCTAGTTTGGGTTCGTTTGATGATGATGAGTTCAAGTTTGATGACTTTGGTGATGATGACAAAGATGGAGATGGAGAGAAGAATAAGGAGTCGTTGGAGGTTATTATGAATGAGTTGCAGGAGTGGAGGGCGAAGAATGTGGAGAGCCCGTATGAGAAGTGGGATGCTCAGGCTACCAAGGAATTTGATGTGAGTTTTAGTGTGTGTGTGTGGGGGTTTTGGCAGCTGTTGCTTCGTCGTTTCTCCTCGTTTACTTACACGCCCTTTTCATCCCCGCAACAGGAATGGATCGAAAAGTATGTTTCTACCCTTTCATCCGAGTCAAGCACCTCGGACATTGACTTGGAAGCCACACGAAAGGCTCTCCTGTCCCAGCCCCCCATTGACAGCGCTTCATCCAAAGACTTTTGGACCAACATTCGCAATGAAACGGAGGCGGAGAACTTTCTTCAAGACTATCGATCCAAGGCCGAGAAGAAGTTGTCATCTCTTGGAGATGCTGCTTCTCTATCTGAATCAGACAAGGCATTGCACTCTGAACTGCAGGCCATCCTCGATGTACCTTACGAACGTCAACTGCGCAAGCTTGTGAATATGGGAGCCATTCGTCCCATTCTCGATGAATACATTGAAGACTCGGATCGTCAAGACTTTCTCGAGAAATACTCTTCCATTTTCCTCGAGGGGTTGGAGCTGGAATGCTTGGTGCCCGATCGCAACGGACCCATTGCGCTGGATGACCTCGGACCAAGTCTCCGTGAAGAGTTTGCAGCGCTACATTCTCCAGAGGAACGGTTTAGGATTGAAAAGATTGCCTACGGGACGGATGAATTTGGCACGGAACGAGCTCAAAGAGCTAGGGATTTGTATCGAATGTGGAATGAACACAAGAGTAATAGGGCGAGGTTTGAGGAGGCAATGTTTAGGAAGGGGTTTATGAATTTGGAGGATAAGCCGAAGGAGAAGAGGGATGGTGGAAAGAAGAAGTAAGAAAATTAACGAAGCTCTCTGATGCAATGTGTAGGTCCTTTGACCTTTGACTTTTCTACATGTCATTGTGCTCGACCAATAGTGGCATAATTGACATAGATATAAGTGCATCTCATCAGTGCCATGTGCCATCGCACCCGCCGTTCTCACCGCCCTCATTACTACGTATCCCCTCCATCCATACAAATCATCAGTCTCGCGCACACAAAATCACGAATTCGCAAGTATAGTACTAACAGACTGACGCGTGTCTCCAATCTTAATACTGGTATGCTTTCCAAAACACCCGTATTGCTAGCAAGCTCAGAACGAACTCAAATGCTACAAATCCCAAAGCTATTGAGTTCAAATGTTTGTCAATATGTAGCCTTTTTCGATCGAACAAAATGTTAGATTGCACGTATAGCATAGTTGACAGCACTTCCACCGCATCACATCACTCACACGTAGGTCTGCAATTCGAGGAAAAACGCGTAAGCCGCCGATGAAGCAACCGACAACCCACACGACCAAATCAAAGGTACTGCATTCTCAGTCTTATTTCCTCTTGTTGCCATTTTGATTCTACAATAATCGATGAAGTATGTCAGAAATATCATGGACAGTTCCCATCTCAAGCCTGTTGTCGTGTAATATAGGTTGTATGCTTTCCAGCAGAATATTACCAGATTGAGAGCGAGCCATAAGGATGTGTAGTACTGATTAAAGTATAGTAGCACTGCGAGAGGAAGAGAAGAAAGCTGTAAAATGGTACCGTGATGGTGGTTAGATAACAGTGCATTGGCCAGCATTCAAAATGAATGTCTCTTACAACTTGTTGATTCCTCATATTTTGCTTTATTATGACTTGAAACGATGCAAGAGACACTCTCTATCTGCGCCTCTTTAGACTACGATCTACGTAGCCAGTGAAGTCATTATCTGTTTAACATTGCGTCCTTTAATTTAAAATTTTAGAAGTAGAGCTCTAGAGAGAGAGACCGAGCTAGCCTAAATGAATATCACAATGACACTGATCGCCACCAGTTTTATACTATTAGCAGCAGCTGTCCAAGCAACGAACCTACGTGCTCTAACAGTACCTCATGAATGCACCATTAACGCAATAGCATTGCTCCAGATTCCTGGTGAAGCTCCTCTGGCTAATGAAGTAGAATATGGATGTGATGATGGAAGTGGCTTGTTTTCACCTCTTCACCTTGACGAGATCCAACAGAAGTCACTTCAAGGCCTAGCCGCAAATGGCCAAGTTCACTATGGAAAATCTAAGATCAATGTTCACGGAGCCACAATCACAACGCCATCTGGAAAGCCCATCTCTGCCGAAGCGAAGAATAAGGAAAATGCATTTAACAAGTTCATCTCTGCCGAGCTCGATAATATAGAGAATGCACTTCGCCGTCGCACCAATTCAAAGGCCAGCAAGCGTCATTTCTTACTTTTTAGGTGAGCCATTGTCCTGTTGTTAACCGAGCGATACCAGGAATTTTCTCACAAACAGCCTTAGAGTGACAGATTCTGAAGGGCGAGTTATTGATGATTCTCCCGATGTGATGAGTGACAACGTATTCGGAACAAACGGAGACCAAATCAACCTCAAGACACAACTTGCAGGTAAGCCGATATTCTCCTTTTCGATTTAAGTAACCAAAAAGTTGATTGCCGCCCTTACTACATCGTCATTTTGTTCCCTGCAGCTTGTTCAGCAGGCCAGTATATTGTAATCCCAGGCGCTCGACCTCCTTTTGACATCTCGGACCTTCAATCTGCTCGCGGTGTCATTGATATCGAGCTTGACATTTCCCTTCACAACAGCCGGGTCAATGTGGGCAATGCCGCGATAAGTAAAGCCCAGGAAGTAATGGCCCTTAAGTTCAACTTTTCCGATACCACCAGCCTGACAACATATGCAGATCACATACTGTTTTCTCTCGAGAACTGTTACAAAGATTGTGGATGGGCTGCATATGCAAGTATTGGAGGGTATTATCAGGTACGTGAATAGATGAGTTCAACGATCAACGACAACTTACCCCTTGATGCTCACGAAGCTTCTAGTTCTATCAAGGCAGTTACTATTCCATGGCTGGAATCCAAATGCACGAACATGGTCATAATTTGGGAGTGAGTCCAAGTCTTACAATGCCTGATCACTCGTTGTTTTAATTGGATCTAATGGTCTCACGGCGTCTCGCTTATTTTTGTGGCTCAGCTACCTCATTCTGGTGGTCTCGATGGTCTTGCATACACTGATCATGTAAGACAGTCATTTGCAACAGCTTACGTTTCAATGTTTGACAACAAGTACGTGCTCACATCAAATACAGACTTGTTCGATGGGTAATCCATTGTATGGAGGTAAGCCATTGTGCAACTGATGCCAGCAATGTCAGGAATCTCACCAACATTCACTTACTTATCCACAGACGACCTTGGCCAAATGTGCTTCAATCCAGCCAAGCTTTGGCAGCTGCAGCACTTTCCGCATCCTCGGACTGTCAAACGTGGATGGTACAATTCTACCGAAGATTTCTTTACTGTGAATGCTTCATCAGGTCCTCAGGTTTACGAAATGATAGGCATTGGTGAATACAGATTTCAACAAGGTAAAACAATCTACATTTCATCATTCGTCTTTGATACGTTTTTACTTACTCCCGCTATTCTGGCTCCTTGTTAGAATCTTCACGCAAAGCTGTCGCTCTTCGGATTATTGTGCCTGGAGGTAGGGACCAATACATTGCCTTCAACTCAGCAAAAGGAGCGAACACCCAAAATGTTGAGGCCGACAACCTGGTTACGATCGTTGAATGGAACACAACAAGCGGTTATAGTCCGTCATCCCTCAAGGGGTATATAGCACAAGGCGAAACGTTTTTGCTCGGTCATGGTCTAACCGTCACTGCTCAGTGCATAAATACATCGTTGACACCATCCGTAGCCTGTGTGTGCGTGAAGGAAAGCTCTCAGACTTGTCCCAGTGATTGTGCTTGCACAGCTCCGATGCATCACAAGTAGATTGTCGCCTAATTATCCATGTCCCATGTCGAGGCTTGCCAAGAAATACAAGGAGTGTGCGTGTGTGGTATGAAATAATGTGTTACCCAGTCTAATGCGATAGCCAGTTGATCTATGACCAGTTGCAGTTAGCTTTCAGTTAATTCACTACACCGTGACACCTAACAAATACGAGAGCCATTGCCAGTTTAGCTTTCGGTTAATTCACTGCATCATAACACTGAACACCTCTACCGTCTACGATATTGTACCCCATGATTAATCAACCAGATTATTTGTTGTGAGTAACCGATACTAGCGACTGTTCACTTAAAATAGAGCCTTCTTCCCCCTCTGCCTGGGAAGTGGTAACATGTTGGATTCGTGGTTCATGGAGACACTCGTGCATCAATCTCATCATGGACGGGAAGAGTGCTCCCAACTCTCGATTATCGTGGTGCAGGCTAGAAATAAGTTGTATCACCGACAAACGATCAGTGGCATCGAACTCAGCACACTGCATGGCGCAACAGATAGAAACGAACGCCAATTCTGATGGATGGTGCAATGCCAAGGAATACTTCGGCAAAGCTAGCTCCACCAAAGCCTTTGAGAATCGGATCAAAAACTTTCGATGGGCCGTCCCAATCGAGGGTACTACCTCGAGGTAATAGTCAATGAAGTCATGAGGTGTGGGTCCGTTGAGCTTCCACTCGAGTGCTTGCAGTACTTGCAATTCCATGTAGATGATTTCTTGTGTAGGATACATGTTCTTACAAATCACATCGGATACAAAGTCGGACTCGACGTCAAATCCTGAGTGGACTTTCAGCGCGATGACAAGACATGTGACAAAAGCAAGTTGGAAGTCATAAACATCTGTGAGCGCCAGCTGTGCCGCGGTTGTGGACGTGCCGAGGAATCTGTCGAAGTAAGAGATTGCCACCACGACAGTGGATCTGCTGACGCCATTGCAAGCCGCAATGGTTTGATATCCCCAATCGCATAAAGCTTCGCGATCTGATGCAAGATGGCACTGGTGGCCTTTGATGTAATCAGAAAGCCTGTAGGCGGCACTCCTTTCCTGAAGATGCATGACACGGATCTGACTGATTAGTTCGGTGTAACTCATCCTGATTGCCACTAGTATTATCGAATTGTGATAACACCGACAATATGTTGGCAAGCAGGGTAATGATACTATGATTTGGCTGGGGCTGTGATCTAAGTCGCAGCCACATTGTTAATTGTAGGAGTTGTATCTAAGTCACGAAAGAGGCAGAGAAACGCCATCTCAAACCCCAGACTAACCGCTGTGGCTAAGGTTAATCCCAATCACGACACCAAGCCCCATTGACGCAAACCCAAAATTAACCCCCTTGTCAAAGGTTAAAGGGAAGTCTCAGAGAGCAAAAAATAACAAGGAGGACACACGACACACGTGTCCTGGCAGAGCATATGTAGTTTTCTGTCGTTATCATAATAGTGAAATCTGATTGAATGATTGAACATGACCCCCCT
>JALLPI010001386.1:0-10083 GCA_036939935.1 Cyclotella atomus
TTGGAAATAATTTGCACCTCCAACCGCTTGCGGCTAGCCGAGCGGAGCGAGGCTAGTCATAACAAAATGGGCTTAGCGACTATAGCGCCATCAAATCAAGGTCCAAAAAAGAGGAAGCCAAGGCAGAAGACGGCTGTTGCTAAAGGAAAGCGTGCAATCGACAAGCCCGTGTAAGTCCTCTGTCTTCTTTTGATTGTTACCTCATCATCTCATTCTAACCATGTTCTAACATCAACAAACTTTTCAGGACCGAGTCCCATGGTGACATTGCCTTGGATGGAGCAAAAGGCACTGCATCGACACAAAGCAGTGGAACAGCACCAAACACGAGTGTTGCTCAGAACAAGACTACAAGCTCTGGAAAGAAACTTACTATTATGAATATTACTATCAAAGGGTCAGCAAGAAAAGTGCAGACTAAGTGGCTTCTCCTGTAATGCCCAACACCAAGTGATTGGAGAAGATGTACACTTTCATTCATTATCGAACCAATTGAGTTACCAGCTTCAATAGAGAAAGTTTGAATGAAGCAGAAGCAGCCATGGCTTATTGGATTGAAGAGCAAAACCGTAATTGCCGTCAACTCAAGGCTGGTAAACTCCTTGATGAATCCTTGGTGCACCAGCAGATTGCTGTTCTTGAATCCATCCAGTTTCCATTTGAAAGAAGCCGACCAGAACGCAGAGATGCAAACCTCGAAGCTCTCCGTGAATTCTACAAAGGAAATGGCCACCTCAAGATTCTCCAGGTGCCGAAGGCAGACTTGGGAAGTATATGGCTAAACTTTGTGAACAATACAAGCTGCCTCCGAACAAACGAGTTGTATTGACTGCTGAATTGATTGCAGAGCTAAATAGTATGGAATTACCAATGAACAGGCATGGGCTGACAAATTTAACTTGCTTGTTCAATGGAAGGAGCAACATTTACACTGCAAAGTTCCTCGTACCGAGAATGTGCTTGGAAAATGGGTTGCTGATCAGCGAGTCAAGAAAAAGAAAGACAAACTTACGGATGATCAGGTGGAGAAACTTAATGATATTGGGTTCTTATGGACTGGAAGGTGATGCGACAAACGACAATTGTGCAGCTTTATGATCTTTTATGATGTGCTGTGGGATATATATTCATATATTTGATTGAGTACAGAAGATGTCTGTGGAATAGAAGTATTGTAGCATGATTAAAAAGATGTTGTTCCCTTGCTGATGATCTGAGGCTTGGTATTGCTTTCATTATTGTCAACCTCTACTATGACATCTTTGGAACATAATACATACAATACAAATGATCTCCTTACGCAAGAGGGAGAATCCTCTCTTTCTCACCTCCCTGTTTTGGATCTGGAAAATATCAAAGGTAATAAACTATCAAATGCGTAATAATACCTGTCTAACGAGTTAAGTATAATTGAAATTCCTATTTCACACTACATAACGCACCGCATCGATTGAAGACCATCTTTTCTTTGCATGATACCTACGAGATTATCAAGGAAGGCACGTCATTGTTGGAACTTGCGTTGTGGAAAGCCAAGATCAACTCTGCAGTGACAAACGCCGTTTCAATTGCTTTGCAGACATTGTGATCCCAAATGTACTGCCCTTTCTGTTGCCTAAGCTATAGTTTAGGCACGTCAAATATCAGATAGCAGCTGAACAAAATGACGGAGATGAAGATGATGGTTCGACCCATTCTATTTGGAACGAGTGGGCAGAATAATTGCTTTTTGTTCTATTGTGTTCATAATAAAAAACTCATATTGACAGCTCTAAAAATCCCCAAAGCTCGATGCAACAGTTCTTAGTTCTTGATACTGGATAGTATCTCACACCAGAGCTGCCATTCACTGTTTACACCAACACCTGAGTTGCAGAATATTATATCTTGAGCACTCCAAACTCCCATGCTTAGATATTACTATGTTGTATGCAAGCCCTTATTTAGGCTGCGCTGCAGCCCCGGCAAATGGCAGGAACGATTGGAAGCGCAAGAGGCAAGAGGAATGACTTCTCTCATGCCCGCGGGGGTACCGTTGGACCCGAAAATCTAAAAGATACCTTTTAATAGATAAAAGATATCTTTTTAAACGCCCCGATTCTTCCCACAATTCCTTGAAAGGTGGTTTTAAACGCGTCATATTACGGGTTGAGTTGGTACCCCCGCGGGCATCAGAGAAGTCCTCCAAGAGGAAAGAGAGAAGAGCTTGGGAAGCTTGATGAAGGCCGAAACAAGCCGCCGCCTGAAGCCCAAAACACAATCTTTCACCTGTACGCTTTAATGAATACAATCATGTTGTTCACTTCACATCGGCCTAGATTGATCCGTCGTATCTTCGCTAAAACATCGCAGCTGCGGCTCTCTTCATCACAATCCAACGATCTTATTACAGTCCGTCTCGTCTCTCTTAACGACGTCTATGACCTATCCAATCTACCCCGGCTAGCACATCTTCTGCGCACACTCAACAACTCAAAAGATTTACCCAAGCCCTCTGCAGTTACAATGTGCGGTAAGTTCGCATAACGAGAGGTTTGTATTGCACAAGGCTTCTTAAAATCACCTTGCTGTAACACTCGTTTGACGTAGGTGACTTCTCATCGCCGTCTGCATTGTCTTCCATCGACAATGGTAGAGGACATGTAGCTGTATTAAGAAGTGCAGGGGTTACTCATGTAAGTCTTGGAAATCACGAAGCGGACTTGACACTTCCAGTACTCAAAGATAGGTTGGATGAACTGAGGCATAGAGGAAAGTTGGTAGTGCTAAATTCCAATGTCTGTGGGTTGGGCCGTCACGCAAAAGAATATGATATCGTATCATCAAATTGCGGTAAAATCAAGGTTGGATTGATGGGGCTTTTGAGCGATGAACCTGAAATGTTTCGAGATGGGACTTTTCGAGGACTTGAGATCCAGAATGTTGCAGATAGATTTGGTAGAGTCCTCGATAAGTTGAAGGCAGACGTGGATTGCTTAGTGCCAATGACGCATCAGACTGTGAAAGCTGATGTAAAGTTGGCTAGTTCAATGTTTGAGAAGCAATTGCAAAGTGGGTTGGGCTTGGGCGGCTTGATACTCGGTGGGCATGAACACGAGCCAATGCATAAACAAGTAACTCCTGAATCTAATGGCAGCAGCAGCAGCTCACCAATTCACGTGGTCAAAACAGGTCAAGATGCACAAAGGGTGGCTATTGTTGATCTCAACTTCTCATCATCATCGCGCAAGCTGCAAAATGTCGACATAAAGTACCATGAGTTCGATGAAAGCCACGCTGCATGTCCAGTTGTTCAAAGAATCGTTGAAAAACATCTTTCGGCTCTTGATCACATGAAGGAGTTTGTGGTACTTGACACCAACAATATGTTTGCAGCTTATTTCAAAGGGAGTGATGGTTCCAAGCTACCTCTCTCGTCACAATATAGTCGATATCAACAAACAACTGTCGGGGCCTTCTTTTGTAGTGCCATCAAATCTGAACTGAATGCGGATGTGTGCATTATCAATGGAGCTCCTATCAAAGCTTCTAAGGTCTATACTAATGGTAGAATGAGTTACGAAGAACTTAAAGCAGAACTACCGTTTCCACTAAAAATGATAGTGGTAGAGATGACACGAAAACAGCTGAAAGATGCCATTGAATTCTCAAGGAATAATGTCGAGGAGGGAAAGCCTGCGGCTACGTTAGATGATGGAAGGATCGAAAGACGTGGCTACTTACAAACAGACTTTGAGTATTGGCAAAGAGAAGCTGCTGTAGATACTGACGATGAGGTACTGTCTGTGGCCTTGCCACGCAATTTGCTGAAAGGTTTCTGCAAGATTCGTCCTCTGATGGACCTGAATAAAGAGCTTGAAAAGAAGAATGCTCTACCCGGTGAAGATGACTTCATGAAAGCTGTCGATTTGATTGTACATTTTTGCTGCAAAGATCGTTGGTCTGGCATTGCCCAAGAATTCTCATTCGGCGACCTTGATCTAAATAAAGATGGCATTATAAGTCGAGAAGAGCTGCGGGCTGCAATTAAGAATTCCATGGGGGAAGAGCCTAGTGAGGGGTTAGTACAAGGAATGATGGATGCCATGGATATAAAAGCAACTGGGCATATAGACCAAGAGGAGTTTGATACCGTTTTAGCTCAGATCAGACGACAATCTTGAACTGTCAGTATGTAATATATGTCTTGGATGCCACCAACTGTACCTGTTTCAAGAGTTATTGATAGCATTAGATGATAAATCGATGGATTACTGTGCCACTACTACAGAAGAGAAAGCAAAGGGGGGGGCACATGCTTCCCGCCATTTTTTGATGTGAATAACTTCGATTTTTTCCTTTGCTGCGCCTTCAGCCTTCACATCCTCTCTTGCCCCCAATCAAACCCTCATCCCTCCAGACGATGAATGCAATCGCCCCTTATCCATGCAGGCATCGCCATGCGTTGTACCTTCTATTGGTTCTAACTGCATCATTGGAGGCTGCGGCAAGTTCGTCCATATTATCTAGGGGCAGGTGTAACATCACTCCTCTCAGTTGCAGAGGTGGCGGCAGTTCAACAACGTTGCTGTCAACATCTACCCTTCTCTCGCGACGAAAGAAACTTCATGCACGCCCATCTACTCATACTGCTGCAATAGAAAATGCAGTTAGAAGAAAGTATCACAAACCAATGGCCGTCCTGGCAAATGTCAACGTGGTATCCGACGAACCATCACTTGAAGAACTGCGCGCCCAACTCGGCCCAATTGCACTACTAGTATCCAATACAATTGAACTCACTGTAGTAACGATCGGATCTTACATCTCCGGAGCTCTCCTCGGCTATTTTGGAGGCACTATCCTCTCAATTCCCTCGACATTATTCGACAAATCAACTGGTGGTATCATGTCAAAATTTGGTGCACTCCATGCCAAAGCATGGGGCACGTGCAAACAATGGGGAATGTTGTCTGCGGCGTTTTCGGGGTTTAATAACTTTGTTCGAATGGTGAGAGGGGAGAAAGAGGACGGGTGGAATGCTGTTTGGGGTAGTGCTTTGACCGGAGCATTTTTGAATAGAAGTGGTGAGTTGTTCAATGCATTAAATTCAAC
Organism: Cyclotella atomus; assembly: GCA_036939935.1. NCBI lineage: Eukaryota > Bacillariophyta > Thalassiosirophyceae > Thalassiosirales > Thalassiosiraceae > Cyclotella > Cyclotella atomus. The sequence goes on from JALLPI010001386.1 coordinate 5,095, forward strand.
TGAAACTGCTTCTGTTCTGTATTCAATCATAGTATTTATACTTACAACTGCAAACATTGGTCTGCTTAAGGTGGATCGCAAGCAATGATTCAAGGAGCAGCAACCTATGCAGCATTCACCTATTTTATTGATAAATTCTTTGCATCGCCATCATCACAACGGCAGCAGCAAGCAGCTGAATTGATGTACAATGACATACCACTGGATGATTAACTTGAATGTTGAAACCGTTGATAACATTAAGCTTGGCAATTTACTCTCATATGAAGTGAGATATCATTTTGACATTTACTGCCCATTAAATCTGAATACGCGTACAAACTCCAGATCGTTTCAAAACATGAAGTACACAGAGGAAACAGCTTTTGCCTTCGTTTTCTCGCTTCAGTAAGCATGTAAAAGCTGCTTCATTTCAAACATATGTGAACCAAATCATCCTTCGGTACCAAATCCAGGAAGCAAGTGACAAGTCTGACAACTAGGCGCACAAAACATGTTCATGTATTCCTCATTGATGGTACATTCACCAACCGCCCACCAGAATGCACAGTCCTTATTTCTATTGAGACATCTGGAACGAACATTCTTGTAATCTGGATCAGTGTTGACCTTTTCCATGTATTTGACTGTCTCATCTATCCGAGTTTTGGTTAATTCTAGATCCTGCGACTTTCCATTTACCGTGCGCTGTCCTGAGCCAAAGTAATTGCTGATAAATGATTGTGCACACAAGAGTTGAGCATAATATGCACCATAGCTTATCAATTGTTGAATTCGATATTGTACGTCAAGACTTACCTTTTGGCAGAACAAAGACCGCAGCTAGCATTGCACATTTCATGCATATATTCCTTATTTGTATCACACTGCCCGGCCTTGGCCCATTGAACGCAATTAAAATCATCGTCTGAACATAGTGGATCAATTCGACCTTCCTGGCCAATCATTTCTGAAAAGTCACGTAGAAGCTTCTCGATCTCCACGAGTACGCATGTGTTACATGATACTGGACACATTTGATGCATGTAAGCCGATTGAGTTGCACACGGAGTCAAGTTGGTTTCTGGATCGACTTCGGCAGCCCATGTAGCACATTTGGAATGAAGGTCTATGCATTGAGTTTCAGCCTCGACTGGTACAGTATTGCTTTGCTCCTCTACTGATGAGATGTCACTGTTTTCATCTGCAGTTTCCTCTGGCGTAGTGTCAACTGACACTTCTTCTGTTGGATATTCCATTAATTTCGTTGTTTCTTCTGTAACTTCTTCAGTTTCTTCCATCGAATCTGCAACAGGTTCACTTTTAACTTCGTCTACTGTTGCAGAACAAGACTGGTCGTCAGATGTACATACATCAGCATCAACCAGCACTGAATTTTCATCAGTAGAATCGACAGCAGCGGAATCAGCAGCAACCACGTCTACAGTTTCAGGAGTCAGTTTCTCATCAGTAACTGTGTTACTATTCTTTTCATTCTTCTTGAACCGGCCCAAGATTTTGTTAAAGATGCCCTTCTTTTTAGGAGAGTCGTCGGCTATCGAAGAAGGAAAGCATAACAGCAGAACCACCACCAGTAGACACCACAGCTGGCAGCGCGATGTAGATCTTCTCGTCATGGTGAAGTTGTAAGTTGACCTTTTTCACTCCAAATTTGAACAGCCCAGGGGATTTTCTAATGAACATAGGAATTCATATTTTGGTTTCCGCCACGCCCATCAGCCCATCAGCCCTTAAGCCCTCAGCACTCAGCAAGAGAGATCTTTCACCTCTCGCTCGCTCTGTCACCTGTCACTCTGCTCTCTATCTGTGCGTTCTGAATCCTCGGCAACTATCACCATGAAGCTTCTCCCTCTGGCCACAGCCCTCCTCCTCTCTCGACAATCACAGTGCTTCACAACCTCACCAACCCACCACAAGCGCCCCATGACCCGTTACCAAGCCCTCTCCTCTCTCGACAACGAACTAGCCAACTGGGCCTCATCCTCCAACTTCGGTTCCATCGACAAATCCGTACCCTCCGGTTCTTCGGGATGGGCATCCTTTCGCAAGGTACACGTGACCAATCCTCCTCAAAAAGATGGACGGGACGTATCCTTCTTTGTTAAGAGCTCATCAAGATCGTGTAAAGATATGTTTTATGGCGAGGCATTGGGATTGCAGGCGATGTATGCCTGTTCTCCCGAGAAGGAGGGGTTGCGGATTCCACAGGTATATCATTATGGAGATTACAGTGATGGTAGGGGCTCCTTTCTTATTATGGAGTATTTGAATTTAGCTGGTAGGTCGGATGATAGAGCGTTAGGGAAGGCAGTGGCCCGTATGCATTTGGCTCCTCCGACAAAGGAGGCTGGAAATCCTAATAGTTCGTTTGGGTTCGAGGTTGACAATACTATTGGTGGGACATCTCAGCCTAATCAGTGGACGAAACCGAACAGTGGTACGAAAGAATGGATTGAGTTCTTTCGAGATTATAGAATAGGACACCAGTTGAACTTGGCTGGTGATTCTTATTGCAACAATTTGTGGGAGCAGGATATAGCGCCAAGATTACATTTGTTGTTTGAAGATTTGCAAGGAGAGAAAGAGATCAAGCCGAGTCTGCTGCATGGAGATTTGTGGAGTGGTAACATTGGAAGTGCGGATGGAATGCCAAGTATATTTGATCCTGGTACGTTGTAAGGCTGAACTTGACTGTGAAGTTGACATTATTTCTCACTTCTCACTCGTGGTTTGTCCTTTGTTTTGCACAGCAGTTTACTGGGGCCACCACGAAGCAGAATGGGGTGTAAGTATTTAATTTAAAGTTGATTGTTCGGCATATGTTTCTGTATTGATGTGAAATGCTTTGTTGACTGCAATCAGATGGCATGGTGTGCATCATTGGGGCGAGACTTTTGGGATGGCTACCGATCGATAATGCCCTACGATGAAGGGTTTGAGTTGCGTGAACTGCTTTACGAGTTATATCACCAATTGAATCATTATAACCTTTTTGGTGGAGGGTACTTAAGCTCTGCCAAGTCTGATCTTCACGATCTAAAGCGCAGTTTGGACAGCATTGAATGATTCTTTTTGTGTGCCTTATCAGTCTCACATCTATGTTTGATGAATCATCATTTCAAAGATGTCATGGTGCGCGGGTTTTGGTAAGTCTTTTTGGGAAGGATACAGATCCATCATACCACAGGACGAAGGATTTCTCGATCGCAAGCCTTTATATGATGCGTATCATCAGTTGAATCATCACAATTTATTTGGTGGTGGGTATATTGGGTCGGCTAGAGGTCATTTGGAAAATTTGAAGAGGACTTTGGATGCCAAGTCCAAGTAGAGTGCCTGGATCGGAACATGCTGCGGGCATTGACATAATCTCTTTGAAAATACAGTTGAGCTGCTGGCTCCCCTTAATTCACTTTGCAAACAATACGCTGCACTTGGTTGATCACATTACTCATACAACAAAGTTCAGTTGTTATTGGTTGTTGTACAAAAAAGATATTATACTTGTATCAGCCAGGACCAGTTGTTAGATAAAAAGAAGTTATACGTGTATTAGCCAGGTCCAATTGTTGGATAAAACGAGGTTATACTTTAGCATTTATGATACCACAATCCAATAATATGATATCTCACTTTCACTTCTTGACTTCAGCAGATATTTAAGATGGCAAGTAGCATAGCTGCGGATAAATCTGTACATCTATGTATCTAAGAGTAGCAAGTCTTGGCCATTCGGATCCGACATCCGAATGCAGTAAAATACACGGGACCTTATTCTAACTCAAAAAGTGTCAGAGTAGCATTCATCTTCAAACAATTGATCCAGATCTGTTGGCTTGTGTTGAGAATGTTCTTCACTTGCCTCCGTGAAAGAAACACTTCTAGGTCTTGCGTTCACACTTGACTGTGCACTCTCATCTTCTTCAGTTCGATTGGCCGTACGTAAGCTTCTTGCACATACAATGCGCAAGTAGATATTCCAAGTGGCTAGATCATACTTCTCGGCTTGCATTTCCTGCTCCCTGATCTCGTACGATTCAAGACAAGCAGTCTTGGAGGAACTGATTGGTATTGGTAGGGAGCTTCTTACTTCCGTGGGAGACGGGTGAGAGGATTCAATTATCGCTATGGCTACATGCTTAGAGGTCAGCGAGCGCTCAGCTTCTCCACTTGCAATTCTTTTCAAGATGTTCATGGTTGATATCATTTGGGCGTTGTATTGCTTTGGTTGTATTGGAAAAAGTGAGAGGGTGCATAGCATTGCTGTGTGTTGGGTCACTCTCGTTCAGCGGTTCGGGTCATTGGTGGTGGACTTGGTCATCTTGAACTTGAGTTCTTTGTATGAAATTACACCGCAACATGTCCTTAATTTCATTCTGCATAAGTAACAAAAGGGACCTCTTGGATAGAGAACGATTCTACACAACACACTATTCACAAAATCAATGTGGCGTGTCATATGCGACGAAAATGACAGCTGTTTGATGATGCATTGCGTCGGTGATTTGAAGAGTTACCGCGTTTCATGACCAACAATTGAAAGTGACAGCCTTGTGGGTCACATTGAAGATAGAGACAAATCAGCTTTTTTAGAAGATTGTCACCTATCTGAACTTCGCAGAAGGAGAGCTATGAAGCTTCAAAAAAGAATTGGTGTTTCCTCATGAGAACTTAAGGTGAACCTTTGCTACACATGGCAAAACAGTAGCAAAAAGAAGGTAGGATTAAATAAATCATGAAAGGGCTTATGTAAACTACTCTAGTGTTACCAGAAAATGGTTCAAAATAAAATTGAACAACATATTTTAGTTTATTTGCATATCACTAATTTTCCCAAGAAACTTCTTCATCAGAGAGTATCTAATTGATCTGAGAAACTTCTAAACTTCTAGCCAAAGTCATGAAAATGAAGACAATCTCAGATCTTGGTGCCAAAGTGATGAAAATGAAGACAATCTCAGATCTTGGTGCCGAAGTGATGAAAATGAA
>JALLPI010001387.1:0-10038 GCA_036939935.1 Cyclotella atomus
ATGCAGAGTTGTCATGTATGTAATTCCTGTGTTGAATATTGAATTGTCACTGACAAGATGTTTCTTGCAATTATTATGCAATATTTTTTCAAGCTCAATCGTAAACCAGTGTTTTTGGCCGTGATGTTGTTTGCAAATGGCAATCAACCTTTTCAATAGCCGCCACGCTTTAATGTACGATGTGTTTCTATCAGCGCAATGGCCAAATCTGAACCTTGATTGATAGATTGAACCTCGCCACCCGCGTCGAGCATCACCCGGTAAACATTTCTTTGCCTTTCTAGAAATTCTTCGTTTGTCTCCGGTCTACCGAATGCCTCGTGAGCCCCTAACTTTTCAATGCATTTAGCTTTGTATGAAGCAATCGTCACTTCTGTGCGAGCTACATCTGCTTCGTCTCCAACTATTTTCTTGATCTTGATGCTGGTTTCTAGGTATTCTAAACTTTTCTTTGCCTCGACCTCGGTGAAGTCCTCCAGGTCAAGTTGAATCTGACCAATTGCATTAAATGACTCAGCCTTCAAATCCATAATCAACAATGGATGAATTCTTGAATCAGACTGCATTGAAAGTTGATCTATCATGGATAGCGTTGTTTCTATGATACCTTCTCGCTTTTCTTTTGATTGCTGTGCCCCAATTAGAACTGCCAACAGCATTACGTTCTGAACGGCAAGGTGGCGCCAGCCACATTCGGGATACTGCTCATCTACAAACTGCTTACACTCATACAATAAGTCCACTCTTAGTTGTTTCTCGTACAGTTGCTTGCAATGCTCGCATATGCTCCATGAAAGAATAAAATCGTTTGGATGTGTTTGAGATCTGTCGTCAACTTCGATGCTTTTCCTTCGAGCGTAGTCGCAGGAGCAGTCACTTACTGGAGACTTGCCGTACTGATCGGCTCCATCATCTAAACAGATCCAGCAGGATGCCATTCGTGTCCGCCGACTCTAGATGCCACGCTGGCTTGACTTTGGCGGCGTTTTAATCTATAATCTTACCTGTCCGATTCGACATTTTGACTTTCAATTATTATTGTAAATCTCATGATCTTATGAGGTAAAAATTGGAAGCGGCGGCAGCCAAGGACGACGAGCATGAGCACCAACACCAAAGCGAGCTCGTGACTCGGTTTGCTTCGTCTCTTCGACATGATGCGCGGATTTGCGGTTGCAGCATCTCAAGACGAGCGAAGACGCTTGCGAGTTTCATGGCATTGTAGACACTAGGGTGTTGATGGTTGATGGTGATGCCCATTATGGCCATGGGTACCGGTTCACGAGATTGATCGGTGATTGGGGGCTGGTCAAACCACGAAAGAGAAGTGCAATGTTGTCAAAACGATGACACTATAATCGCCTCATAATCTTCGCTGCATCAATTGAACACCAACTCAGTCAACTATGAATCTTATCCGCCGCGGCAGCAAAATCGGTGCAAAGAAACACGACGAGATGATTGCAGTCAACAACGAACAGATCAACAAAATCTTGGAGGAGGCTCAAAAGCAAATGTCCGCAGTCCTCACTGCACAAGAGAAGGATCGAGAAATCGCACTACGTGCCAAGCTTGATGAGATTGAGAAGGAGAAGAATGAGGCTCTGATTTCGCTTCAGAAGGAACGGGTTGCCAAGACTTTACTTGAGTCCAAACTAGAAGAGGAGATTGCAGCCAGGAAGGCTGTCGAGAAAGAAAAGGCCGATTTACTTGCTGCAAAGTTTAAAGTGGAGAAGGAAAGGGATGAAGTAAAGGGAGCTAAGATCCTCGTGGAGAAGAAATTGGACACTGAACGAGAGGCTAGGGCTGTGGTGGAAAAAGAGAGAGATGCTTTGATAAAAAGAAAGGATGAAATGGAGAAGGGTGTTATTCAGCTATTGGGCTTGAACAAGAAGTGATGATGATTCTGTTGTCTTGTGGAATATGTGGAAGAGATTCGATGTTGCCTTATGGTTGCATTTTCAGGGTTACATATTGAAGGCTTGCGGCCTACTTGCGTATATTACAGTTGCACAACATGCTTGTGATCCATAATGCACTTTTAAAGAACTTTAACGATCTTCTGTTAACGGAATTTCATGCGGAAAATGATGAATTTATCAATACATCCTGAGCTGATTCCAGCTGATTCATCATTCGTACCTACTCAATCTTGGATTAAGGCACTACACTGTCAATCGGCCGCAGACAATGATAAGATGGTTGGAAAGCAAAATCGATCAGGAGATACAATGAAACAAGGACTGCAGTTTGATACAATACTTTTGTTAAGGTTAAAGTAGCACAATTACAAACCAAATAATAGAACACAGCACAAAATTACGGGACATCATGAATCTTAACACCATGCCAACACCTGCCCCTTGCTCTATATGCCTACAAACTTTTGCTCATCTCGAAGCATAAGTAAGATTTTGTTGTAAAGAAGAATCCAAGCCAGACTGTACTTTGCCACGCTCATTCCCCATTTATCCCCTCTCTCTTAAACAAGCATGGTCATCTTCTGGTCACTCCTCTTCTCCCTCGTTCGACTCTTACTCCTCGTCTTACTACGACTCCTGCTCCTACTGCTTTTCTTACTCCTGTCACTCCTCGAACTCTTACGGGAGCGGTTGTCATCCTCATCCATTAGTTTGTAGTCCTCGACGGCGCCATCCCCCCGAGATCGAGATTTGGATCGCGTGCGACTCTTGGATCGGGCGCGGGAACGCGATCGACTTCGTCGATCGGCGTGTTTGTCGCGGAGACTGCGGGAAGAGTCGCGTGATTTGGCCGAAGAGCGAGATTTTCGTGATTTGTCGGCGGGGTCGGCGGAGCAGCATTTGACGAGGAGGATTAGAAAGATGAAGGCTGTGGCCAGGCCGAGGATCCAGCCTAGGTGGTCGGATAGCTTGATGCTGGCGTTGCTGCTCGTTTTTGAGGAGCCGCCTACGCTGGAGCCGGAGCTGGAGGCGTCTCCGCCGTAGTAGGTGTTGTACACCCCTTGGTTGTAGGATTTCATTGTTTCGTCGTCGTCGGCCCATCCGGCTCTTTTGCGCCAGTACTCCACGTCTTCTAAGCTACGGAAAGTGTCGCGGGCGCGAAGGTGCTGCCTCTGCGTATCTTGCTGTTGGTCTGCCATAGTGTATTTGTTTATCCTATGGGCTCGTTGGGTCGTCTATCAACAATCAAGTCACTTTATTCTGCCGTCTATTCGTCCACTGTAACAAATTCTACGAAACCTATAAACGAAGCCAACGATCACGACGCCTTGGCCGTCTCCTTCTTTCCGCCGATAGAGCCGATGGATTGATTATAGAGCGGATGGATTGATTCTCTCGTGCTGGTGCAGGTGTCTACACGACTTCTGTTATGGATATGGACACCATGGCCGGCTCTTGACGATGACGGTGAGGAGAGAGATTTTTCGCCCAAATCGTGAGGTTGGCATCTTTCTCTTGACTTTCTGTCCGTTCAATCCGAACTCAGAGTTTGTTTCTAACAAACCTGTAAAAGCTTCTCAACAGAAATCGGCATCCAAGCTCGAACGCTCGGTATCCGGTATCTTTAGGAGAAATGAACATAATGTCAGAATGATATGTGACCATTTTTTATGTCACAAAGATATGCATTTTGAAATAGGGGATTTTTCGTGCCAAAAGTTGTCCAAAATTTTGAATTGACACCGACCTTCACGCCTCATCATACATCACAACAACACCATCGAGATGAAGCGCAATCCACCAATCCAATGGTCATCTCTGCGCAAATTTCTTGCCTAAAATGTCGAGGCTACGTTAATTTTCATTAACACGATAGCCAATGATGAAAGATAGTGCGAGAAGGAAACGCGTGAGCTTCGTCAAATGTTTCTGCCTCGCGTGATTCATCTCCCATTAGTTGATTGGATTCATACACTGTCTCTGTAATCGATAATCGAAAAGATAATGAATACTGACGGGAATATAGACATGGAGGACCTGGGTAACGAAGCCCTGGTCTTCGCCTACGGCCATAATGTGAACCTCTACGCAGATGTTTTCAGCATTGCCAATACCGCCCCCATCCAAGAGATACATCTGACCTACACGGGTCTGCTCAAGGAAATCGAGGTGGCTCAATATGCATTCCGCGACTATAGCCATCAAGATGAAGAGAAACAGTATGCCATGAGACTGGGCATGAAAGACACACACTTTATGGTGGGGATGCATCCCCGTGACTTTCTCAATATCAAAATGGATGCTGTCAAGCGCGCCTATGACATTTTGGCTGATAAGAATTCTCGTAGAGAGTATGATGATTGTTTACGAGAATACATGGAAATCTTTGAGAATGCACAAGAGGCTAACTCCGTTGGTAATGTCTCGGATGTGTCATCTGGAGAAGACGATGAGGACGACAACTCGAATGATGGAGATGATTCGTTATATGACGTTTCATCGGTCCAAGCACAAGTAGACTCTGACTTCCCTATACTGTCGTCCCATCATCATGATAACGATTTCTTTGACCCGTTTAACTTGCATGATGACATGTCGGGACAACATGCATTCAGTTCTTTTGCGGAAAACACGTTTGATTCTATTCAAGACCCAGCCCCAATCTCTCCAGACATTGACTCTGCATTTTCTGCAAGTTTCGGTGGCATGCATCCTCACGGCCACGAAATGTCAGTGCGTATCTGTTCCTTGCCACATCCCGACAGCGATGATGATTCGAGCGACAATTATGACTACACAAGTAAGAGACCTCTTGAACCAGAGGCTGACATACATCTATCCTCGCGTCTCAGCAGCGAAGAGGAAGATGAGCTGATCTCATTCCAAGCTCTATCCAAGAGCATGAGTGATTTAGACGAGAAACAGAGTGCATTCTTCAATCAAATGGATGTAGGCCTTGATAGTATTGAGTGCTTCTCGGATGACGATTCTGACATTGTAGATCATGAAGATGTAGACAACATGAGTGTTGCATCAGAAACAAAAGAGAAAGAACTGGGTGAGTTTAAAGAACAAAGTGTTTGGATATGTTTAGATGAGTTGTTGGATGATACCGCTATTGCCATTGAACAAATTTGCGGAGTTGGAAAATGAGATAGATGATACACTAGTTACTATAGTGGATGCACAGTTCATATATACCCTATCTGGGGGCTTTATAGATAGAAATTAAAAATAGATACATCAAATGATAGATTAAGCTGGGTTAATGAAGAAACAAGTCTTTTAACTATTGCTTGACATAAAAAATTAAGGCGTGAGCATAAATTGTGACATCGGTTGAAGTGACACAGATCAGAGTTCATCATTGGAAGCCTTATCAACGATAGAAGACTTTGCGTCCAAAATCGAGACTGAAACAATCTTCACTGGCCGCACCAATAGATGATCATACAATCGACCTCCTCCCTCGCCTTTGGTTGGCAAAGATCCCCATGTGATTCTTTCTGCAATCTTATCCACCACATCAAAGCCTTTCACTACCTTGCCAAAACACGGATCTGGTTCCAGCACCTTATCATCTGAATCTTCTCCAAACATTTCCTTTACATAATCTTCAAATCTAGCGCCGAGTTCTTTTTTACGTTGTTCGACAGGGCCGTGATCCAATGTATTGTTGGCTAAATTGATGTAAAACTCTGGCCCGGAATGTGGTCTACCTGCCAAGCCAATTGTGTACTTCTCGTGTGGATAATTCGGATTATACTCTTGGAATGATACAGCGTCTATGCCAGCCTTTTTCATTTCAAAGTATGGATCGCCCGAGTACTTTCCACCAAGAGATGCTGATTCTAGACATGGATGAGGGCAAGCTTGCAAAACGTGCCCAGGATTAATGACAATGGCAGGAGTTCCTCGTGACCAGTATCCCTCCGCAATTTGAGACAGAAACAAATGAATTGAGTGTGGCATCACGTCGACAGGAGCTAGCTCTAGGATGAATTCACTGTGCTTTGGGTCAGATGATGTATCTTGCTCATCATCGAGGTCGACAACTACAGAGATTTGATGTGGTCCGGGCCCAAATCTTTTTGACGAAAGTACAACATGGGAACAGGTTAAGGTGTCAGTGGTGATTGTGATGAACGACCTGCAAGCACACAAACACACCTTTCCAAAACTCCAATTTTACTTAGTGCCCCAATACGTGCTTCCATTTCCATCTTCATTCCTTCCCACCAGCTTTCTCTCTTGGCTCTTACTTCTACCTCACCCATCAACTCCCCAATCGTCCTGGAGACACAAAGGAAATACTTGAGTATCTTATTACCAAAGAGTCGAGTTTATGATTCAAGATGCACTTACCTCTCCCATGCACCTTCTCTTCTCTCGAGCAAATCGCGCCTTGCTACGAGCTCTGAAATGGTTCTATATACGAAGTGAGTATCATTAATCCTCACATGTGCGAAGCACTGTCGCATTTCAGCTTACCTCTCCCACGCCTTCTCACGCAAACGAAGCTGCTTAACTTGATTCTCTAATGACAGAATCAGTTCCTTGTGCTTTGATGCAATCTCTTCATATCGAAGTCTTCGCTTATTATCGTCTTCAGTTTGTTGAGCTTCCGCCATAAGTTCAGGATCAACTTTATCATTCAATTTCGCCAACTTGGCTTCCAGCTCCTCCATCTCCTGGGCACCCAATATGCCCTCTTTGCATTTACGCAGTCCATCTACATTGGCCAGGTGGGTAGAGTACAAGTTCTGAAAGCCCTTTTGCACCGATTGGACTCGTGACTGACAGGTTGATAGGTCTTTTCGCAATTGAGCAGCGGCGTAGGACAACTCTCGTGCCGTTCGCGCTTCGGCTTCCAGGATGTCAATGGATCGTGACGGTTCCGATGCTTTGTCGGGCGATGATGTGTCTTGCGCAGACGCCACAGGTTGATTGTGGATATGGATACAGATAAAAACAAGAAGCCGCAAGAGGTTGAGCCATGATGTTGTCAGAGAAAATCTTCTTGCTGTGAACAATGTGAACAACACCATGTCTAAGCTTGCTCGTCGAGATGATCGAAATGCAGATCGAGGTTACTTCCCGTTTGATGATTGAGATGGAATTGGCCTCTACCTATGGATGTGGTATATTTTGTAGATATCTTGTGAAGAAATTATGTTCTACAAAGTAGTGTTGGGGAATTGAAGATCCAAATCTTTCAAACTTTGGCCGTTAATGCAGTTTTTCCTTTGGTTGTATACAGTGATGGCAGGGGCCAATCTCACGTCTGCCAGTACAGTTTTTCCACTGATATTCCAGATGCTAGGTCGGTGAAGTTCTCAGATGGTAGAAGATAGCAATGGTGTGGAAGTAGATCATTCGGAGAGAGGCCAAGTAAGGTTTGCAGTTGCTCATCAATCGCTTCGCGCTTTTTCTGATGGGGTGTAGTGTAGAATGTCGTTCCTGTATGTCCATTGTTTGTGTGTGTAAAAGGGATGAGTTCTCTTGAGAATTTGCGAGACCACAGTTCTCCTGAGACCCCAACTCAACGATGTCACATGTGTCGAGGATGGAGAACATGTGGGCTACCAGTATCCTTGGTATTAATCTGCCAACGAGGAGGTCGTCGGAACCAATGCCATCATGTATTCGAGCAATTGTATGCAGTGGGTAGTCTGAGCCATCGTTGTAGACTACAAAGTTGCCGTTGAGAATATAAGGGAGTAGCCATTCGCCACCGCCATTGTCTATTTCAAGGTAGTCCCATAGGGATTGTTTTCTGAGGGAGTAGATGTAATCAAGTGGTGTAAGTTGGTTGTTGGAACATTGGAGTGGTGGAATGGAGTGTGACAGAGCTGGACGTATAGTTACGAGTTACGTGTGGAGACAGTGTATGGCCAGTGGGAATCCTGGGGAGGTAACTTTCTTGTTGTTTTTGGGACCAATGTAGAGAAGACATGCAGAGATGTGAGCTTGGAAGGTGTCGTGTCATATCCGCCATTTGGGGGGAGGTGGTAGAAAAGATCACATCAGATAGGCAGACTATTGGTAAGGGATGTGTGGTTTGGTCTTGTACTGTCCTCACCTCTGCCAAGGCAAGTTTTCGCCCACATCCAGGCAAAAAGAGGCACAATGTGGCCCAAATCAGCCAGTCAGACCAGTAAGCACATTGTATCATCACTTATTGGACCCATATGGAGAATATGAAACAGCTCAGAAGCACACTGTTTGGTCTGGTGACTGCAAACAACCTTGGTTTTGGCTCTGCTGTGGCTGAAATGTGACAAAGTTTTCGCCCACATCCACACAAAAAGAGGCACAATGTGGCCCAAATCAGCTAGTCAGACCGGTAAGCACATTGTATCATCACTCATTGGACCCATATGGAGGATATGAAACAGCCCAGCAGCACACTGTTTGGTCTGGTCACTGCAAACAACCTTGGTTTTGGCTCTGCTGTGGCTGGAATGTACACTAATTGTCCTACTGACCTAGCTCTACATAACCCTGGTCTCGGAATTTCCATCGGAGCACTGGTTGCTGAGCAACAGGCGTTTTCCCAAATTGGCACTGTTGGCTCTGAACCAAAACACTGTAAAACATTTCCACTTGACGGTTGGCATTGTATCTCGGCCCCTAGTTGTCCGTTTGACACCATTCTAAGTACATAATCATGCTCTACATGCTCTGCAGTGCATGTCCATGTATGGATTATGCCCAGGTCCCATCAGAACAATGATTATTTGTGTTAAACAGCATGACATGACATGCTGAAAAACAGACTTCTCAGTGTTGTTGAGCCTGTGCGGTACCAAAAGTCCATAGCAAGTGCATACATAATAGTAATAGATCAAACTGGTCTAAATTGACCTCTTTAATAGATGTCACAATCACCAACAATGTATCTCTAATATTTTTCTTGCAAGCTCCTTTGCCATTGAGCCAAGAAGCCAGGCAGGATTTCCAATCCACAGCAAAGGCACACCAAATCACAAGTAATAATAACAATCTAGATAGTTTGAACTATATATACTTTCTAGTTGATCAAATTTGTGATTATTTTGATTTATTTTATCTAGACCAGCAACTTTTACATAACTCCACAGATATCAAAGATGTTGCTGCTGCTTACACCCTGCTTCCACTGCCAATCTTGTCAACCAAACTGGGCCAAAGATTGTAGCGTCCGCACTGTTGTCAGCTGTTTATTTTGTTGATTGTCATATTTTAATTCATTTTACACCATGCCCTTTCAAATTATGGATTGTTTAGGACCGTGATGTACCTGCATTGAATGAGATCTTAGATCAATAGTTATATCTAGATTGCATGACATGAAACACGTGATATCCTATTCAATTTTACTCATCTTGCCATCGTTCTTGATGCATTCTCCATCTTTATAGACCAATCACAAGGTATGGGAGGATGTGCAAAGTCAGCAGTACCTCAACGATGGAGAGGTGCGGCTTGTGAATGATGAGAATTCATTCACATTGCTTGTCAAAGGTTATAAGCGATGTGATGATACGACGGTGATGCCTGCCTTGTCATGGTCAGCAAACCCATTGGGATGATGAGGGAGGATGATAGATGAGTTGGGGCGCCTCCGCGTTAGCTGTGGGCTAAGTATTGAGGCAGAATGGGGCTGATTTGATGGCTAGATAGTCATCGCGTTGTGGCTCACTCTCAGCTTCCGCTCTATTGGCGAAGGACAGCAATTGCCAGGTGAGAAGCGCCTCGTGATTGCAACGAAGAAGTGAATATGACCATTGGATTGGTATTGGGCGGGTTCTTGTCCGTGAAATAAGTGGGTATCAATGGCAACATGGTTGTGTTGTTGATGGTTCCGCACGTGGTGGCCAACTAGCTGATTGATGGTCCAATATTGGAGGGAAAATGAGATCGCCCGTTCTACACAGTAATAGTATCAATTTTTTGCGCCATAACATGTGACAAAGTGGCAAAGTTTTCACGGTAAAAAAGTTTCTACAAACACTCTAGCACATTGTATCATCACTTATTGGACCCATATGGAGAATATGAAACAGCCCAGCAGCACAATGTTTGGTCTGGTGACTGCAAACAACCTTGGTTTTGGCTCTGCTGTGGCTGAAAT
>JALLPI010001388.1:0-10095 GCA_036939935.1 Cyclotella atomus
GATGGGGGCTTATCTAAATCGATTGATCTACGCTTAAAAATTTCGGAACTCCGCTTGAACCTCGGAACCTAAATCCGGTGATTTTGGCCGGAGTATCCAGCCGGAACAAAATTCCGGCCGGAATCTGACCGGAATCTACAACTTAGGCACGGAGGTGTGCCACCCGCCTACTTACGTAAACCAAAACTCTCTTGCTCCAATCTCGAGGCCAAAAACTCAAAATGTCGCCACCAGACCCCATAAGCAGTCTCAGCACTGTCAATACAGCACCAATAGCGCCCCCCATTGGCACAATCTATCAGCCATCACCTCCCCCATGATATCCTAGCTCCGCTCGGCTGAAGCCTCACTGGCTGCGCAGCTAGAACTGTCGCTGTCAGCTGAGAATTGGCCTATTTTGTCCAAAATGCACGCAAACGAACATACAAGAGGCATTTCGATGAGAGTAGTGAAGAAATAGAGCAGGATTCCCTTTGATATTGTAATATCAATGTGGAGGGAGACCAAGGCATGCATGCTTCACGTCCTCTGCAAGATTCACTGGTTAAATGAATGAGGAGGACAAGGAGAGCAAACCAAGGGCTCCGTCGAGGGGAAATCGGCTGAAGGAACAGAAGATGATGGGAACAAGAGACGGGAAATTATGATGCAACAATTCTTGAACCCTGCATCACTCAAGTGATGAACTTCTATTAACTCTGTAGCAATGCAATGTGAATATTGAATGGATATGATAGTTTGAGCTGAGTAGAGCAAAGGGCGAGTATTTGTTATTTATGAGGGGAGAAAATGGTGAAGACCAGTTGATGGCTACTTTCAATCGATGCATCAATCAACCGGATTGTATTATTCAATAAAAGCAATAGGGCTTAAAGGAATCAATGGTTTTGATTATGAAGGGAGGCAAATCTGTAGCTATAGGAACCTGTCCACGAATGTTACAGAAAATCATACACAATAAAATTGAGGGAAGATTTCACCAATTCAGTTGACTGATTGGCTTAGTAAAACAAATTTTAGTCATCTACTTTAGTGCACTTTGTAATTCATTTGTTGTGGTCTTGTTCTTTGCAGCTTAATAATTATTAATTATAGACAAAGAACTCTGTGTAACTCACTGTTATACAATTTTCTCTCACTTGGTTCACACTAATCAATACATTTATTTTAATGCCAATCCAAGTCTTCTCTGGAGTACTTATCCCAGTGATGTACCCGTTTCTTCTGTTTCTGTGTAATTCATATTGCAAGCAGTGCCAACACCATGAGACCCTTGTGTTTCAACTGCAGCACCAAAAATATACATTTATTGTATTTGTTCATTGACTATGCGTAGGAGATGAATAACATTATCAGTGTGGCAGTGCAGTCAAAACCGCACCAATTGAGGCTTCTAGATATCCATATCATCAGATTGTGGTGGGTCCTGGCACTGGAACATGCCAGGTGTGGTGCCGGCACCACTTTCACTGTACTGATTCATAAAAATAGGCCAATTCTCAGCTGACAGCGACAGTTCTATTTACTCCCACGGCGCGACTTCAGGCAAGCGGTGTTAGGAGATCGTGGGGGGAGGTGATGGCTGATAGATTGTGCCAAGGGGGGCGCTATCGGTGCTGTATTGACAGTGCCGAGACTGCTGATGGGGTCTGGCGGAGACATTTTGACTTTTTGGATGCGCGGGATCCAATAGAAATTCTTGGTTTATGTACGTAGGCGGGTGGCACACCTCCGTGCTACGCATAATACTTGATTTCAATACCGCTAGTTTGCCCAAGAAGCTTCTTCATCAGAATAAACAAATTGATCTGAGAAACTTCTCAGCAAAGTCAAAGTGGTGAAACATAATGATCTGAGAAACACCTAGCCGCAGTGATGAAAATATTAAATATCAGAACTTGTAGCCGAAGTGGTTGAAAACACTCTCAGAACTTGGTGTCGAAATGATCTCAGAACTTGGTGCCAAAGTGATGGAAATGATCTCAGAACTTGGTGCTGGAGTGATGGAAAGCAATCTCAGAGCTTGGTGCCGAAGTGATGAAAACACTTGAGAATCTAGCTGAATATCTGAGAAACTTGAATATGGATAGAACTGCTGCGTTCAATGAGATCTGAGATTCAAAAAGATAGTTTCAGTGGAAGTGGCAAGGGTAAATGGAACTTCAAACCAAAATGAGGTTATACTTGATGGTCATTCAGAATATCATGGCAATTAGATTAGTCAATAAGAGTAAAGATAGGTCCTTGTTTTTTCTCTCTAAGGGCCTTATGCAAGAGAACTGCTTTGAGTCTGACACAGCAATTTCCAACAGAGCTATTTGTTGACTTCGTTTTGAGAGGCACTGAACATGCTAGATGCTTCACATTTCAATCTCTTATTATCTCCCATGGCAATAGTCCATACACTCTCTAGCATGTTCATGTATCTGTTATGGCATGGTGTTGACATGTCCCATCTGACGACAAAGTCACATGTGGCGGCTTTTCCTCCTTGATTCTCTGAACCCGATCGGTTCCGTTCTGTTTTAGAGTGCAATTAGTTAACTTCAAGTCTGAACCATCTATTCGAGTTATTCCAACACCGTTGTTGGATGATATTTCACACTGACAATCAGAATCAAAAGTATGATTGCGAGTGAGAAAAGTAAGTGGCGATATCACAAACAACATGCACCTGAACTTACATCTACAAGATGAAGGTTT
Source organism: Cyclotella atomus (assembly GCA_036939935.1). Classification (NCBI taxonomy): domain Eukaryota; phylum Bacillariophyta; class Thalassiosirophyceae; order Thalassiosirales; family Thalassiosiraceae; genus Cyclotella; species Cyclotella atomus. The sequence continues at coordinate 2,704 of JALLPI010001388.1, forward strand.
GCACCTTGGCCAACAAGCATGCCACTACAATCTTCAGAAGCACCATGGACACTTAGTTTTTCCCACATTCCTCCTGCACCGGTGCCATTAACAGAGACACAATTTCCACGGCTGCCATGGTTATCCAAGATACAATGCCACACATCAAGGCGTCCACCTTGCTCTACTCGCATCACTTCGTTGGTTAACGTGTTTCCAGTGACCAATTTTGGACGACGAATCATGACGCCTTCCATCCAGCCGCCCTTAGCTTTCCATACAAATTCTCCACTTAATTCAACTACAACATGTGACGGATCATCTTCATCTCCAAGAAATCTTAGAGGGACATCAATGACTAGACCAGGATCGTTCACCCAATAATGACCGTCGCCCAGTTCTATTGAATCGCCAGGTCGGGCGGCCTTGACTGCATCTGCAATCGTACGGAAGTGATTCTTCAGGAGTTTTTGTTCGTCCATAACTAAAGCACCAGCCTCTATTGGCCAGACGTGAAGCACAAATGATATGTCACGGGCAGCGGCGCTCCAGCTCTTGCAGACAGTCGAACATTGTATTCTATCGGGAGACGAAAGGAGAAATTCCATGATATTGACCAACGGTTTTGACGACAAAGCTGTCCAACCCTGTGCTCTAGCAGCTTCTTCTTCATTGAGCATTTTCAGTGCAGCGGGAGTATCAAATGAAGATTCACCTGTATCAACATTATACCAAAAGGATTTGCCAGTTCTCTCTTCTTGCTTGCGTGTCCAATTCTGTCCAGTTAGCTTGCGCTTGATCACTTCGGAACGCAATCTAGCCTTTTCTCGTAAGTACAAATGCCGTTGGCGAGGAAGTGATTCTGGATCGGGAAATGTTGCAAGCAGATCACCGTCGTCAAACGCCTTTTGCTCTTCCTCTATTTTGATGCGTTCGACGTCATCCAAATCCCAATCATTGTTCATGAGTGCGTTCTCAGCCAATCTTTCTTGCTCCTTCCAAAAGTATTTCGAGTAAAAAGGATCTCTGTACTCCTTGATCTTAAGGCCATATCGTTCCAGAGGGTTCAGCGATTCGTTGATTTGTGCAGCATCCATACCGACTCTACTCTGCCAGTTGGCAAACTCAAGCTCCATGGCTTTGTCGTCCTCATCCTCTTTTGAAGAATCGTCAGCCTTATCAGATTGATCAAGCTCGTCAGCAGAAGACGTGGGCTCCAAAGCTTTTTTGAGCGGCCGACCCTTCTTTGACTTTGAAGGCTTCGTTGCCTTTGTGGCTTCCTTCTCTTGGACTTGTTCATCATCCTGTTTCAGCTCCTTGGATTCATCAAACTCTTCTAGAGCCTCTGCCGCCTCCTTTTTTGCTTTGTGCATGGCCTGGACATCTTCTTCATCCTCTAGCATATTCATGGCAGACGTCAGCTGATCTTGATTCATATCCTCTTCCTTTTCCTGATCGGCAGATTCTTCACATGTGATGTCAGATTGAATACTTAAGATATTCTTTAATCTGTCTTTTGTAAAGCCTTCTTCGTTATCTGATTCTTCTTCAACATCATTGTTGCTATCAATAGGAGCAGTAGCGTGGAATTTTCCCTCATCCATTACCAAGAAATCCAAGTTTCGCTTCTGTTTTGCCTTCGTCAAAATGTTCTCTTCAATGGAATGTTCTGTTACCATGCGATAAATGTGGACTTCACGAGTTTGGCCGATGCGATGCGCTCTATCCTGGGCTTGCGCATCCATTGCTGGATTCCAATCACTGCAAGCAGTACGGCATGAAAGGCATCTAAGTATTGAGTAAGAGGTCAAATGAGCATTGTCAAGTATTTGACCTACCTATCGTAGAAGATGACAGTATCTGCACCAGTAAGATTGATGCCTTTGTAGGAGCGAACAAAAAGCTTAGCAGCATATAAAGTAATAGCGCACAATTGCAAGGATGTTCAAGCACGCACCTAAACCTCCACTTCTTGTGCTCAATATGAAGCAAAAGACTTTAGTGTCAGTATTGAATCTGTCCATCAGCCTTTGACGTCTATCAACATCAGTGGCTCCATCGAGCCTAAGGTACGTGTGGCCATTAAGATTCAAAAATGCTTCACAACAGAAAATAAATAAGAAAGGCTGATCATAGAAGTACGATACGGGCAGCTGTCCCTTGCTTACCTTCCAACACATCTAGCTGCAGGATTGGCCAATTGAGGGGCAGAATATTTAGAGCTGTGCAGCAACGATAGAAGTACAATGGAGTTGAGTGCATCTCACCATTCTAGACATTTGTGTAAAGATAAGAACTCGATGTCCTCCCTGCTTCAAGTCTCGAAGAAGCATAGCAAGAGTTTGCAGCTTGCCAGCATCAAACTGAACCAGCTTTTTATCAGGAAAACAAAGTGTCAGTCTCGAATTTGCTTTTTGGAAGGGAGCAAAGTAGCTGGCCAATGAACGACTTGTCTTGGCCATGAGATCCTTCTCGACTGGCGAGGACAAGGTGGCAGAGCTAGAGAACATGACAGGCTTTCCAGTTGGCCTAGCTTTTGGAACGCAGAATACAAACTTTTTTATGAGCTCACTTGACTCTTCAGAACGCTGCTCTTGACTTTTCCTCATTGCAAGCAAATCAGTTGGAGTAAGCGCTATTTGTGCCGCTGTCATTTCATTGAAGAGTGGTAGGTTCATAGGGAGTGGCTCAAGAGTCACTGAATCACATAATCGACTGGAATAAGGAAAAATTGTCGGATTGCATCGCCACGAGTTGATATTGCCTAGAAAATGAGCTCCTTCAAGACGGGATTGATTGTCTAAATCATGTATGCCAGAAAGAAATGAAGCCAACCCACTGTCCATTCCTTCTGTAGGCTTTGGCTCTAAAGATTCTTGAGTCCTGGACCTCTCCGTAATCAACGATTCTGGGGTCATGAGATCTGCTAACTGTTTGGCCAAAATCTCATCAACTGAAAGAGCCTCATCCAGTGAAGGCAAGCCGTTAGACATAGACCATATCGGCGAGAGAAGGTGCGAGCTTAATCTTTCCAATCCAGATTTCGGCTCAATAGCATTCACTACACACGATGCGGTCGATATGGACAATGGTTCCATCGAGAAAGGTGTTACAACAGATCTAGGCTCAAACAAATCGGGGTGATTGCAAACTTTTCTGAGCTGCATCAATACGTTCATCATTCCCATAAAGTTTCCTCCACTTATTGCTTTCCTTGTGGATGAACGGGCCATAAACTCTTCATACAAGAACATCTATTCACAACATTAGATGAGTAATGGCAAGGATGTGTAAGTGCTTGAACGCATTGAAAACCAATTGAGACATAGCAATGATAATCTCACCTGACGTCTCGACAGCTGACATTTGACTATGTGTTCATACTTTCCTGGAAGTTGTGTCTCTACATCCTTCTTGAGCCTCCTAAGCACGAATGGACGGATAATTCCATGCAAACGATTAATCAAGTCATCATTTCTCTTTACATTGCCTTCAATAATATTGTCCATGGGGTTCGAGAACCAGTACGCGAAATCTTTTCTGTTTCTGAACACATGTGGCATTAAGAAGTGTAGTAGTGACCACAGCTCCATTAAATTGTTCTGAGTAGAAGCACGGCCGAGCTGCGTTAGATGGGGAGACAATATGCAACACAGACTAACATATGCTCACCTGAAGAGGTGTTCCAGTTAGAAGTAGCCGGCGCTGGGTGTTAAAGTTAATCAAAGTCTGCCATCTCCGAGACTCAAAGTTCTTAATGTTGTGCGCTTCGTCAAGAATCAAATAGTACCACTTTTTTCGTTTGAATGCGAACGAATCCTGCACTGCTAGCTGATATGATGTTATGACGACGTGGTGATAGTTAGTCTGTAGAAGGAAATGAAATAGTCAGATGAATGCAGTTGGAGTTTCAATAGTAGTCGGATTCCTGATACAACCTTAGTCCAGCCATATCTAAGCTCCTTTCGTTTCTTAGCATTGCCATAATAACAAACTACCTTCAACCCGGGGCAAAATCTCTTAAACTCAACTTCCCAGTTCACTAGACATGAAGTTGGCACAATGATCAAATGAGGCCCCCAAATACCTTTGTAGGATGCAAGATAAGATAACATTGAAATTGTTTGCAGAGTCTGTTCAAGCAAAACAATTTAAGAGGATGCGATCGATGACATTGATGTATTCATAAATGGCATTTAATCTCACTTTGCCTGTGTTTTCATCACAATAGTATCAATGATAGTTAGTAAACAGCACCAAAGCATGAGAGACCAATATATGTGCGCACGGAGTCACATAGAAAACGCAGCTGTGGGAACACTCACCAAGTCCTGCAAGTAAAAGTGGATTGGTAAGCAGATGCCACAAGGAGTCAACCAGAAATAAGCGATTGTGTGGAACTCACCCATCTCATCAGCCAAAATACCATTCAAACGTCGCGTTTGCAAAGACACAAGCCAGTTTAATCCAATGTGCTGGTAATTGCGCAGTTTTACCCAGCTTGCCAACAAGAATGGGCGGGCAAGCACTGGATAGTAAAGATAAGTATTGATTAGCTGGGACGGGATTCTATTACAACAATTATTGAATCATCGATGCACTTACTCGTTTCTCGCGCTCTTGCATCGGTCGCCGCAAGAGCTTGTAATGCAATCAGACCTTCATCTTCGGTATCCTGCAGCTTAGACTTCTTTTCAGGACGGCCATTGTCAGATTCGCCAACCATTTCGTCCTGTTTTCGTTTTGATGTGGTATCCTCAGACGCAGTATCATCAGACTGGTCTAATCCGTATAGCTTTCTCAGTTGCTCAACAGACAGTTCGTTCTCTTCTTCCAACCGTGAGATCTCTTGCTCATAGGACATTTCTCTCCCAAGTTTTTCTTCAGCTTCAATCGTTGTTTCGTCATCGACTTCCATGTTAGCATCTTGAATTGTGAAATCCTCTTCATTTTCGTCATCCGCGTCGTCAATAGTTGCATTTAGCATGACAAGTGCTGACTTTTGGGGCGGAATGTTAGCAGCTTCAACTGTAGCATCGTCATCAACCTGATCGCTTTCCATTCGATCAGAATCATCACTGCTTTGCTGCTCATCCATATTAGCATACATAGCTCGAAGTTCCTCAATGGACATTTCATTCTCACGTTGCAAAAGTGCGATCTCATCAGCATAAGACATGTCTCGGCCAAGCTTCTCTTCAGCCTCGATTGTTGTTTCGTCATCAACTTCATTATCTGGATGGAATTCATCCATCTCTTCGTGGTCATCTTCATCTGAAAGTGACGGCTTTTCTGCATCTTGTTCTCCATGAATCGAGTTATCTTCAGAATCATCACTGCTTTGCTGCTCATCCATATTAGCATACATAGCTCGAAGTTCCTCAATGGACATTTCANCATCAACTTCATTATCTGGATGGAATTCATCCATCTCTTCGTGGTCATCTTCATCCAATAGTGACAAATTGTTGGATTGTGTGAAGTTGGCATCTACATCATTTGGAGCACTAGACAGATCTTCCATTTCAATATCTTGTTCAGAAAATGCAGCTGTCTCATCTATTGTTTCATCAATAACTTCAATCAACGGCTTTGTCTCAACCATCTCAATTTCGTCACTATCACCCGCATCCACAGACTCCTCCATTAGCCTTCTCAGCACTTCCTGCAAATCCATCTCTCCCTCCTCCATCAGCAACCCCAATTCCTTCGCAATCTCTTCTCTACTAACATGCGCAATTTCCTCCATAAATGAAGCATAATAATCCCTCTCATCTTCATCCTCACTTTCCGTCAGCACAAACTCTTCATCATCCTCCCCCTCTTCACCATAAAGCGATTCATACTCAACATTATCAGCCAATCTCACATAATCCATCCTCTTGGTACGCGAATACTGCTCCTTATTCTCCCTCAACGCTTTTTCAATACTCATCCCTCCACACTCACCACTCGAATCTAAAAGTCGTTCACCATATCGTTCCGTCTCTCTCACCATCCGTACCAATTGCTTATCCATTTCTCTACGTTTGTTCGTCTCGCCCACCAACTTTTGTTTGTATCCCACGACACGTTCAATCTTTTTCCAGTACCCCTTGTCGACATTCCGGCTTAGGCGTGCGGCCAATCGTTTGAGACGGGATTGTGCCTCGATGCGTTCTCGGCGATGTTTGCCCGGTAAGGAGGCAAAGTGATGTAGGATGGAGGTGCTGATTTTTTTGGCCGAGGAGATTTGGCGTTTGCGTTCGGATGTGTAGTCGGCGGAGAGCCAGGCGAGTTCTTTGTGGGTGTAGTCTGTGTGGGTGTCGGTTTCTTTGAGTATGCTCGGGACTATTAGCGGTACTTCGTCTGATGGTTTTGCGGCGGGTTGTTGTTGCGTGCATTCTAGTACCTGTAGACGGGCCACAATTGCTTTCTTGCGATCCAGCAGTTGTTGTTTTGTGAGACTTGTTAGGTCAACTGGTTCTATTGATGACATGATTGCTCAGTTGTTTTGTTGCCAGGATGGCTGTATGATTAGGCACTTATGATTAGTCTTAGATTGTTGGCACTTGAGAAACAACGAAAGAAAAGGAGGAATGGTGTTAGAGATACGTCAATAGGTTTGAAAGCCGATGGCTTCTACTTATTCTAATCTATGCAACGGTTGACAAATCAATATAAATTTGGGCAGCTGGGCGCCAGCTATCCAAACTGCCATCATCATTATTTGTCATCACTTGATTCTGCTAGGACAAAGGACAGACCATGCTTCCGCTGAAAGAAGCAGTCAAGCTCCATGCAATAGTCGATGAAATTCGATCAGCATATCATCAGCATGACAGGAGCAACCAACAGCTCACAGCCTCTTGCATTTTCTCACCTTTATGTGCTGCCGCTGATGCTTGGGTTGTCTAGCTGGCTGTGATGAGCTTGATGTTGGAGCTTTTATTGTGAGCAGGCCCGTGGATAGTGCGCCCCGAATCAGTGAATGTGCGGGCTGCGCACATGCGGGGCACCAAGAGACCTCACACCACTGCTTTCCCGTTATTTTCGGGCTTTTCACGGGAATATGGGGTGCAAAAGGGGCCATTTCTGGGACATTTCCGTAAAAATGATCGGAGTGGCGCGCACCACTGCGCACTACATCCACGGGGCTAGTTGTGAGGCAGGAGGGTCCGGCTGGCCCCGCTTGTGAGAAAAAAGATAAGTAACTTGAAAGGTAAAGAGGGATAGTTTAGAAAAGATTAGGAAAGATGATGATCTTTACTAATTTTTACTATTAGTAAAGAATGGAATGAAAAAAATTGATGCCACTATCCGATTCAAATCGTATGAATTCCTACATGTCGCAGCTGAATCCAACGCATCAAAGTAAGAAAGAGCTGCAGAGCGAGCCACTAACAACAGAACTCCCTACGACGTCCTCACCAA
>JALLPI010001389.1:0-10029 GCA_036939935.1 Cyclotella atomus
CTCAGCCTCCGATCACCATGGTTGCCTAGTACAACTCTAGATGCTCGATGACTGTGGTGACTACGACAGTTATATAGTATCTAGTACGTACTAACACCCCCCCACAATTCGATGTGGAGTGAAGCAACAGATCGGATTGGAAACGCAGCCATGAGACAAAATGTCAGTCCACCAACTCAATGACATTTGACATTTTGCCGCCCTGGCTGCCTCTGGTCTGATGGCCAAACTCTCTGCCATCAGATCCTCGTCCTTCACAACAATGCCGGCGTTCCAAACTGCACTATCAAAGCAAGGCGAATATGGAGGAGGAATGTGTCCCATGATGTGGTCGATGTGACGGTAGAATAAAGTCCTGTCCAAAACCTTCGTAAAATGGTCTGCCTCGTTGATAGAAGTGTGAATTCTTTCCAAGATCATCAAATCACGCTCAACCCACTCAGCCAGTGCAAAGTAACGAATATCCATATGTCTAGTTCTTGGTGTAGGTTTCTATGCATTTGCCATCGCCGTGGCGCCGTCATTGTCCTCGTAGATGATGGACGCAGCCTGTTGAGGGATTCCCAAATCGTACATAATAGACCTGAGAAATAAAACCATCTTCCCAGCATCGTGTCCTCCCATGAATTCCGCCTCGGTGGTGGAGTTTGCGACGGTTGGCTGCAATTTAGTCTTGTACGCAACGGCGCCTCCAGCGATTTTGATGCAGACTCCGGTTGTAGACCTCCTCGTTTTGAGACATGCAGCCCAATTTGAGTCGGCGGAAGTTACTGGCTCGAGTGGCTTGTGAACAGGTCGTGTCACGTGTGAAGGAATGACGCCGTGGCAATCTGCGTTGTGAGTTGGCACGGGGTGCTCAGGTAGAGATTCCAATGGGCGGGCCCTCCAGTAATAAATGCCGTCGTCTCGGGTAAGATAAAGATACTTGAGGATGTGTCGTACGGCATTGTAGTGTGCTTTTGCTGGGCAAGCACTGTGTTGTGCGCACCTTACAACAGCCGTAGAAATGTCAGGACGCGCCTTTACCATTGCGTAGATGATTTCGCCAATACCACTTCTGTATGAAAATTGGTACTCCTTTTCCAATGCTGCTTGGGCCGCCTTGTCTGGGTTCCCAACGGCAGCATCGAATGCCTTGGTAAATGATTCGGTGGTGGGCATTGGAAGAGGACGATAGGTGTACGTTTTCATGTCGTTCATCCAATTGTCGAGGTGTCGTTTGGAGATCTTTTCCAGGTAGGTCTGACACGAGATCTTGACAAAGTATTTCGATTGTATCACGTCGACCCCATTGAACAAGGTGATGAGTCCCAACCTCTTCATAGGCATTGTTAGTTCGTCATCCAGGATATCGAAAAAATACTTTGCTGTCTCCTCATCTCCGTTGCAATTGCGAAATCGTCCACCTGTCGTTTGAAGATGCATCGCTCGCCTCGAACGTAACCTATGTATAGGCATGGCTCATGGACGGTAGGCTTGAAGTCGTACTTTCGGATGATTTTGTCGATATGCTTCTCCCACAAACGAGATGATTCAGGGTGGCCTTGCATCACACGCATTACTGGTATGACCTGACCTTCCTTAAGTGGTGGAAATCCTTTTGCCTCCCACCATTCCTTGAATGCTCGATCGGGTAGGATATAGAAACCTTGCTTCGGCGGTGGTGCTTCGGCGAATGCATTTCCGACATCAGCTCCAAAGATGAGCAAATTCTCAGCTGCGGAGATGCCATAGAATAAACGTGAAGCGGTATGGTCGATACAATTTGCATGGGTGTAGTCCAATATCCGCGCTTTGCCACCTCGTGTGGAACCGTCGCATGCCATCCTTGCTTTCTTACGGGCATTCAAGTCCTTAATCATGTAGGTCCAGACTAAATGGAACACCTGAGAATAGTCGGTGACGAATGTTGGATCGCCAAACATGCCTTGGTTGTAGTACTGGTCGAGTTGAAGCCATTCCGCCTGCTTCCATTCGTCCCACTCTGTAGTCTTTAGTAACTTTCCTCGTGTGAGTTTGTTGAACTTCCAATTCAATACTCCTCCAGATAAGACCTTTGCTGCCTCCTGACGAACAATGTGATCAACATTCATAATAAACCTTGTGTTGAGTTGGTCTATGTGTAGTTGAGGAATGCCCTGAGACGTCAGTCCGGTCTTGATCTCAGGATGGGCCAGTGTGATTCGGCATTTGGTAATGTCCCTGTCTTTTAGGTTCTTCAATATGTTGTATAAGTCTTGTGGAGACAATATTGGTCGACCTTCGACTTCCAAAACTGTCGCACCGCGACACCTTGATCTCCACTTGTCTATCCTCGCAGCCGGTGTAGACTTCAATATGTCTGCTAGTACCAATCGATCATTTTTGGATACGAGTACGAAGCCTGCCGTGTGGTGGTCGTGTGTGGTCCAGTGTTTGATGTCAATCTCCTCCTGAAATGCCTCGAAGTACGGAGATGGCGAGAGATATACTTGGGCAAAAGCTTCCTCTTTGTCCAATTGCATATCCTCAATGATGTCCAATCGATTTACGCGGGCATCGATAGCTGTCTGGTGGTATGGGCCCGCGAGTTTGGTTGCAGCCGCCGCTTCTTGACGTATAGTAGGTGCCTCAGTCATACGTAGTGGAATTGGGGTTTGGATTGCTTTTGTTGGGAGTTTTGGAGGGTCGTGTGATGCGTTCGGTGGCCATAAAGCTTGTGGTCGAGGTTTGTTCGGAGGTGCTTGGTATGTGGCTTCGTCTTGCTCTAGACCCATATCAAACAGTAACTGTGCCATTGGTGGACAGCTCGGTTGAAGGTACCACGCTTCATCGAAGACGGCATGGTGTGAAGTCTTCACCACTCCAGTATCCACGTCGATATACCGAATATTCTCATCTGTTGCCGTGTATCCTACGAATATGCCTGTGAAGTCATGTCGATCTAACTTGGATCGTCGTTTCCCAGTGACCTTGACGCATACACGAGAACCAAATACTTTCAGTGTACTTAAGTCTGGTTTTTCGTCATACCACGCCTCATAAGGAGTCATGCCGATGGTGCTATGTACCCGGCGATTCATCAAATAAACCGCATGTACTGCCGCTACGGACCAATACTTTGCTGGAAGGTTTGCACCATAGAGCAATGTTCGAGTGATCGTTGCGACTATATCATTGTAGCGCTCAACCTGACCGTTTTGTGACGGGCTATCAGCACCAGTTGGTTCAACAACATATTGGAACTGTTTTAGCATTTCTGTTCGCCACTCAGTTGAACGAGCTAGCTCCCCACCTTGATCACATCTGATGAAGCCGCCCTCTTCGTTAGCAAACTGCGCCATGAACAGTTTGGTTAATTCGATTGGTGGCTCTTTCGACTTGGTTAGGAAAATCCAAGAATGCTTCGAGACTTCATGTACCACTAATAGGTATGACGTGTAGCCATCAAATGATTCCACTACTCTATCTTTCTTGATGTTGGGTCTCGAGAAATCATCGTTGGAAGCGCGTATGAAGCCGAAATCCATATAAAACCTTTGGCCTCGTAAAGCTACCTTGACTGGATCTCTGCCCGCAGCTTGTTTGCGGACTCGCGCCTGTTCCTTGAAGTCGATGAATCGGAAAGGGTGCCACTCAAATTTTGAAGGAATTCCAACAGCGTGTTTGGGTAATTGATCGAGTTGGGTTTCATTGCATCCACCCATTCGGAGATACCACATTTCAGATTCCAGTGCTTTTGCCTTCGAAACAGGTTTGAATTTAGATGTTCTCGATGGCTGCCGTTTTGGAGTGCCTTCAATGTTGGTTTGGGTCGTTACTTCAACTCGGTTCGCCGTAAATCTATCGCGTTGTGGTGGTAACGACTGTTTCTCCATCAAATTCTCATTGTAGATTTCAAACGTTGATGCGCTGATGTAATATAAGCCGTCGTATTGCTTTAGGGTGATTGATTTGGTGCCGTCGGGCCCGATAAAATTGATTTGACCTGGCTGACCAAATTTTCGTCCCGTCTGGCTCCAGCTGGTGAAACATTTGGATTCGTCAATGATGGCTTGAGGTGAGATGATCGTGTCTGATGCATTTGGGTTATAGAAGCAATTGGTTTTGACCGTATATCCATCATCACATTTGATGGTGAGCTTCCCAACGTGTGTGCATTCTGATGAACTCGAAATTGATCCATCTGCAGTCACGGCAAGGCCAATGACAATTGGGTGTGTCAATTTGGTTACTTCGCTCAATGCAGATAGATTTGCAGTCATACAGCAATTGGCCCCTGAATCCGCCAAATCGCCACGATCCGTTGTAGCCCGATTGATTTTGAAAGTACGCCCATATGTGCCGATATCAGCTATGACACTGTATTCTGTGACCTCCAAGACTTGCATTTCCTCATCATCCCAATCATCTATTGATTCTTGGGTCTGCAATACATCACTGTGGTACTCTTGTAACTTGGTTTTGCTAACTTGGAATCGTGGTAGGATCGATGCGGTTGATGGTTGGAGTTTGAATGTTGATTCCTCGCTGTCTAACTCATAGAATGGGAAGTCACAGATGTCAGTTGGGGATGGTGGTCGCGTTAATTCACTCAATAACGAGCCAGACGGTGGTTCAGGTGGAGGTGGGGTAGAGGGTGGTTCCATCGGTGGTTTTGGTGGAGGACGTGGTTCACATGGGTTAAACTCGTTTTTGATATCCTTTATCAACTCGTGTTCCCACTTGTCGATTGATGAAGCAAGTGCTTTAGCCAGTTGTGGGTTTGCCTTCACTCGTCGGAGAAAAGCATCCATATCTAACTCCGCAAATGAATTTGGTTTGGGTGGTTCATCCTCGGTTTCCTTTGCTTTCTCCTCGTTTGGAACCAATGCTTTAGCACTGGTCAACATCTTCGTCCACTGTTCATTTGCATCGGCCACTAACTGATGGAGTTGCTCATTAACTGTTTTTGGTGATCCATCCGCAATTTCCAACTCGACCGCTGCGTTTAAATCCTTACTCTGCTCCAAGTCCAATTCCTCGCTGTGACAGCTTTTCACATCATCACCGTGAAGGTTCTCTTCCTCGACTGTTTCAATCACTGTGGGTTTCTCACAGAAGTTTACCCTCTTCAGGTCTCCACCATTGATGCTCGTGTCGGTACCGGGTATTAAACGTTCGTTTAACAAATAATCATCGTTTAATTCCGGTCCGTGGGCATCAATGGTGCAAACGAGTCATTCAGACTCGTCCATCATCAAACCCGACGGAGCCGCGCTGCCGTATCCGAACACCTCTCGCTCTGATGCCCTTTCGTCGAAGAAGTCCCAATCCATTTCCGAAACCAATGTTTCCATCGTCAAGCCCGACTTGTCCATGTATGTTCGAAGTACTTGGGGTGGACTCTTGTTCAGCGGTTCGTTGGACTGTGCGTCTCTTAAAATGGGTTGGTTCCTCTGCTTCCAATGCTCGACTGATCGCTGCATTAAGTCCTCGTTCCCTTTTGATGACATGAACTGTTGCAGATAGATGGCAGCTGCTGATGCAAAACAACGTACTGCATTATGACCCCTCTGTCCGCATGCTGCACATGTGATGGATGCATCGTATGTAGTGGGCCTGCGCTTGACGTTGTTCTTGGGGTCTGGTACGGGGTACGAGCTTCTACGTCTGCATCCGTCCCGAGGTCTATATACTGCCTCGTTCACGCAATACGTCTCATACTTGAATCCCTGCATGTGCTCTCGGTTCATTTGCTGGGATGTTTCCAATGCCATGTCGTAGACTGTGTTGGTGGTGGTGTTCGTGGTAGCATTTTGGGTGACGGTCCTGTAAATTGAGTGATTTCTCTTCAAGTCTGGATCATCTTGTTCCTTCGGCTTGGACTTGGTGATGTCTACTGCCATTCGTTTTAGGTCGAAACGATCAGGCAATGGTCCAATTGCCGGCAATGGTTGCAGCGCTGTTTTTATGATTTGAGCTTGAAGACGATAATCTTGATGAGCCTCGTTGATCACGCCTTGGAGAAATTGTAGTGCAGCATTCTTAGGAGACACTCTCTGTTGGCGTTTGGAAGCCATAAGCACCGTTTGATCCACTGCCAATGCATATAACAACACCGTGTCATACTCTGAAAACTTTGGCCATGGCAGCTCCAAGTTATGTTCAAAGTCAAATGCTGGCACCAACTTTCGGAGAAGGATGTGCAGCAACTCGTATCCGTTTGGTACACTCGTATCAGTTGCTAATTTCAATTCCTGTGCTAGTTCCGAATCGTCAGCGTTGACCTGCATTGGTAGTAGCTTCGAAGACAGCAGGGTGTACAACACTCTACCCATTTCATCGTACTTCCCCTCACCAACACCAGGAAGACATATGCCTGGCGGATCATATACGAGCTCAATATGTTCGAAAGGACAAATGGCAATGCTAAATGCATGTGCCAATTGCGCTAAGTTGTTGAACCAATCAATAACGGCGTTCTGAGATCTCGATTCCAATGGAGTAAAAGCCGTGCTGCTCTAAACCCTCGTCATATCCGGTCCACGTTTAACCCCTTCGAATTTACTGTATGTCTCGTAGTTGTTCATGAGTCGACTGTGTAAAACGGTGAGTACCTGGCATGATTTGCCAGGATTAGTGAAGCCGAGGCGGTGGAAATCGCTTGGTTGGAGCTGACTTGTACCCATTCGTCCGAACAAGTAATTATGCTTCATATCTCCATCATCATAAATCGCCTCGTGGAATCGTGGTTCTCTGGATGGGTTTCGAAACTCCTCTCGTCGACCTGGGTGTTCTGACATGGGAGTTCGTTCCTGTGATGAGTACCGAAAATCATCACTTGGTGGGCGGCGTCCATATCGCTCCTTGTATTCCTCTTGGTTGTATGGTGATGGAGGAGTCATGCCATATCGTGCTCGGTACTCGTCTTGCTCAAATTGCCATTGCATCCTGTCACACTCTTGCTGATTTGGCACATACTGGCCTGCCTTCTCATGATTGGGTGGGAAGTTCTTTAATGGGTGTCGTTTGCCTCGTCTATCCGTATAAAACGGCGTGCCATCGTCGAAGTATCCATCCGGACTGTGGTCAGACTCGTAGTTGTTGGATGAAGAGGAGTATCCACATGGTGATGAAAATGGAGGAAATTGCATTCCGTTTCTGTCAACTCGTGACCATGGTGTTCGGAATGGATGTGGCTGGTTTTGATCCGAACCTTTTGACCTGTTAGCCGAGTTGCCTAGCTTGTTTTGATCCAATGTTTCATCATCCGTCCCATTCAACCAACGGATTGCATCTGCCTTGCCTTCAAAGTCTTTCTTCCACAAAAAGTTGTTTTCAACCAGCTTTCGATGTGTGACTGGTAGGTATGCAATTGCTCGTTCTCTCGACTGGAGGTGGACGTATCCTGAATGGTGTGGCTTCTCTTCGTCGTTATCGTCATCAGGGTTATCGTCATGAGGGTTGGGATTGTAGCCCCCGCTCTTCTTACCCGATGTACCTTGACCCGTCGAACCATTCGAATCATTTCGCTCTGTACCACCTGCTACACCACTGTTACCATTCGAATCAGCACCATTCGATTCACCGTCATGATCACGGCCTTGATTACCACCGGTGTCCCTGTTCTTCTCCTCTGAGCATTGATTCGTGGAATTCCGTGCTTGATCTAGAGCTTGCGCCAATTGAATGGTTAACTGCAAATTTTGGCGCTCCGCGGTGGTCTTCATCTCAATCAGTACAGTTTCCAACACCTTCGATTGAACATCGGTCGTAGTTTGATCCACTAACTTTTCTAACTCTTGCATTACTTGGCTCAAAATGTTAGCTTGCACTTCATCCTTGGCATCGAGGAGTAATTGAGAGTGCTCCTCTAAACTCAACTCAGTGGCTTTCGCCTTATCAAACATTTTGGTGTATGTTTTGTAGACCTCTTGTTGCACCTTTTTATCGTAGTCTTCGTATCCCTCTCGGCACAAATCCTTGATCTCTTGCTGTTTGGGAAGCATGTGCTTAACGATGCTCCGAACCCATTCCTCCGGAAAATTGTCCTTGATGAGTACAACTACTCGCTCGTCGGTCATGTTAGGTTGGTCCTGTACCTCATCTAGTTTTCGCTGTGCTGCCTCCATCCGTTGAATCAAGTCTTGTAGTACCTTGGGGTCCATTTTGGAGTGCTTGTCGATCAATTGCACGATTAGGGTCTCATCCGCACGCTGTGTAGGACCCACTCGATTTGTCTGCTCGTGTAAAAGTTTTGAGAGCGTGGCTATTTTGTTCTGCAACTCCTCAATCACGTGACATGCACCAGTTGCACTAAGGGCGTCCTGTTCGCGCTTTTGATTGACGATCAAGAGCTCGTTTTCCAGCTTGTTGATCCGATTGAATAGTGCTTGATCACGGCTGTCCAAATTGTTGGCTGCCAAATCCCGCTCGAGCTTGGCCATGCGGTCAAATAGCACTTGGTCCCTAGTACTCTCCTGCTTCAGGATTTTCTTGCAAAAGCCCTCGACAGTCTTGTACTCCTTGAAAATGCGTCTGGAGTCTTCCTTGGCATCGTCTACTTTCGCCAAAGTTGCCTTGCATTCGTCCTTGCACTCCTTAACTGTGCGCTCAATATCAGTCCTGTTATCCGTAACATCTTTGGAGAGGGTTTTGATTTCATCCAACTGCTGCTTGATTTTCTCCTGTGCTTGGTCTGTGCTCTTGCCCACTATCTGGCGGACGGTCTCCAATTCTTTATCCATGTTCTCAACCTTGGTTAAATACTCCTGGTAGGTTGATTTGTAACCTTCCAATTCCTTGCTCGCCGCGTTGTACTTGGATTCGTAGAGCTTGATCTTCTCCAGACTATCTTTGCATTGCAAGTTTGTCTTCTTTATTTCCTCGCTGTACTCCACGGTTTTAGCCGCAAAGTTGGAGAGTGTGTCCTTGGCGCTCATGATTTGGCTCGCCGCAAACTCATCTACCTGCTTGGTGACTTGCTTCTGCATGACGTCTACACCATCCTGATAATATTTGGTAGCCCTTTGCTTTGCTTCTGCAATTGTATTGTCTATCTTCCCAAGCTGCTCTTTCAACCACGTTTCGTTCGATTCCTTGATTTCGGTGACTTGTTCCTTGATGCCCGCAATGTCGTCTTTAGTGGCGAATAGAGAGGCCATGTTGTTCATGGTCTTTTGCAGGTTTGCCATTCCCTCAATCATATCCGCGAAACCGCTATCCATCTTGCCATTCATCCTGTCGACTCACTCATCCAATGCCTTGTTGCTGTTCGTGGCAGTGTCCAAATGAGTTTGGATGGATGCCAACTGGGCACGAAGGTCATTATTGGTAGCCTCGAAATCCTCAGTGCGAACATAGGACTGAGTTGTGATCTCATTGTCAGTAAAATACTGTTCCAATCGACGGATTGCCATGGGGGTCTCGTCGACGGTGTTGTTGGTATTGACGGTGACGGCCTCTGGCCCATCGGGCGTTTCTCCCACAGGATCCCCCCCAGATACATTATATACGCCTTGATCTGTGGAGATAAGTGATTCCCCCGTGCCAGACACATTATGTGCTACCGTTCCCCCAATATCGGATACCGATTCTCGATCCACCATCTGGTTTTCCAATCCCCCTTGGTCCGTCGTACCATCTGCGCCGGGCGTGTTAGTAGCCCCTTGTGCTAGGTGTTCCCCGGTTCCCCGGGGTGCGTCCCCCGCACGTCTCTGTTCACGAGTGCGTTGGCGCATCGAACGGGCGGTCTCACCGTCCGAACTGTTGTTGTTATTCGTTGTTTCATATGGTGTCATGGTGTTTAATCCACTGGTAGTAGTCCAATACGTTTCCTCTGCGTAGATGTTCCTCACAAACGCACAATCGTGTGGCTGTGACGCAAATGATCGTATCTCTGTTGATATTTGGTTGTTTGCTCCGCGAGAAAGGGGGGAATGCTTCTCCTCCTCTCGCGCAATAGGTTGCTCCTGTTGTTTTGTTGGGTAACTGCGTTATAAGGGCGCAATAACCTCTCAGCCTCCGATCACCATGGTTGCCTAGTACAACTCTAGATGCTCGATGACT
>JALLPI010001390.1:0-10046 GCA_036939935.1 Cyclotella atomus
TAGAGAATCCCCCCCCCCCCCCCCCACCACCACCACCACATCGGAGTCAGGCGACCGTCGATTTCTGTGGATGTCCAATCAACAACCTCACCAGACAAGCGAACACAATAATATAGACTACCATGATCGCATTACTGGCCTTTGTTCTTACACTGCTAGCATGCCCAACGCACGCATTCCTACATCCTCCGCCCAATCTGCAAACGCGACGACTGCATCCTCTCCTCAGCACTGCTGACTTGGAGAGCGAAATCAAATCTATGCGAGCAGGTGCAATCAAGCAAGAGCTCGAGTCGTACGGCATCTCTACCAAGGCCTTCTTAGAAAAGAGTGAACTCGTTGGTGCGTTGGTACAAGCTAGGAAGGAGGGAAAAACTCCCATCAAAGATGTGAATGGAGCAACAGCTTCATCATCTACTTCATCTACTGAAGCAACTTCTTCTAATGAAACCACAACGCCGCTAACTCCTGAAGAACGAGAAGAAAAACTGAACAAAGAATTGGAAGCATGCAAAGCAATGAATGTATCCGATCTCAAAGCTGAACTTCAATCCTATGGAATGAGCACATCTTACCTTGAAAAGAGTGAATTCGTAAAGGCAGTAGCCGAAGCTAGAGTTGATGGCCCTCCAAAGCAGTCTAAGAAGAAGAAACGCCGTGCAGTTGAAGATAATGACGAGGAGGAAGTGGTGACTGCCAAGGTTGAAGTTATTACCAATGATTCAGTGGGGCCAAGAACGAAAAAGTCGAGAGATGCAAGTGAAAGCTCTAGAGGCTCCAGTCCATTCTCTGGGTTTGGCACTGGTGGATCGAACTTTGGTCCATTAGGTGGGATGGGAGGCATGGATATGGGAAATATTGCCGATATGATGAAGAATATGGGTGGCGGTGGAATGGGGGGCAATCCATTCGGAGGAGGAGCAGGCGGAAATCCCTTTGGAGGAGCAGGTATGGAAGATATGATGAAGCAAGCTCAACAGGCGATGCAAAATCCAAAAGTGCAGGCTGTAATGGCAAAAGCACAAAAGAACCCAAAAGTCATGGCTGCTGTTCAAGACTGTATGGGCAATCCGATGAAAATGGCGCAATACATGTCAGACCCAGAAGTTGGACCAATTATGAGGGAATTGCAAGAGGCCATGATGTAAAGATGCTACAACCTTAAAATGAAAGTAATGAACAAATGAAATTATAACTCCAAACACGTGAATAACCAAGAGTGTGTTGACTAACAGACACTTGTCAACTCTTAATATGAAGTTAATGTTGTGAAGGTGCTGTACAAGAATGTGTCTCCACTGTCAGCAACGTAAAATGTCGGCCAGATTGGACCAAATCTCAAATCACAGAAATCCCATTTTCCATTCACCACTGTGTACATCACATTCTCCGCTGCGCACATTTGTACACTTCAATGCCCCAAATCCATTAGGCAATTTTGTCGCAATATCAATCTGACCAGAATACAACCCATGAACACCTGAGTTTTTCTCTTTATATGGCATGTGAGAAACCGTGCAGGTGGTCATTGAATTTTGATGTGGCATTGCATTAAAAGAAAAGTCGGATGATCCAGACGAGGTTGATGATGAAGTATCATCTGAACTGGAACTGCTGTCGGATTCCGAGGTAATGTCATCTGTTTCACAAGATGTAATCGATTTTGTTGGATCGGTTTTGAGTGATGTAACCGAAGAAGCACCCCAATTCTCAAAAATACGTTGATTAAATGAGCTTCTTGGCTTTAGTTGTGCCGGTTTCAAGTCATCGTCGTCGTTTCTTCTTCGAGTTGTGTTTTGGTTATCAGCTTTCATTGCTTCACATACATCTGGATAGGATATGGACTCCTCTGCCCACTGAGATAGATCATTCTCGTATGCTTCATTGCATAAATCTTGGAGATCAAGAGAGTCCATTTGAACACTCAGCGGAGATTGAGCCGAGATTGTTCGAGGAGATTTTGGCGGTGACTGTTTTGGTGATTTCAGTATTGATGGTAGTGGCTTTAGAGAAGTTTGAACTCCGGAGTTGTTATTCTGTGCACATATGGCTCGCTTTTTCGGCGGTTGTACCAATTGTTTCAGTTCAAATGATCCTTCGGACGAAGTTGACGACGATGAAGAGGATGAAGACGACGATGTTGACGATGAGGATTCTTGAGAGTCATTTGATGACGAAGAATCTGAATGCACAGAATGTTGTACGTTACTTGTATTCGTCACATTTGTTCGAGTCGGGCTTGCAGTCTTCGGAGGCGAAGGTGAGTTCTCTAAGCGACGAACGTCAAAAGACTTTCGAGGTGCTGATGTTGCATGTGTCAAGTCTTCATCCGACGAGCTTCTATTTCTAGCATTTGCGGGTTTCAGTAATAACGATGGAGAAGGAATATCATCATCATACAAACTCATTGAACGTTGAAGAGCATCAAGTGTGGCTTGATCAAATGATAATATGGATCGATCTGTGGTACTATCTTCCAGAACAGCTTTTCTCGTGGACATAGTTTTGTCACTAGGCTGTTTCAGTATGGATTTAACTTGCTTGGCCTCTGCCTTTTTGGTCGGAGAAACACATACTTCACGATAATCGATACTGCGATCGCTAAGAGTTCTATCTTGATTGGATTGATTGTTTGTAGTGTGATGGTTTCTTGGGGGAGATGTCTGCAGTATCTTTGACATCTTAGTGAAGCTATTTCTCGAAGATGCATGTTTGATATCATTGAGCGATAACTTCATGGCTGGACCCGATGGCAGGTGGAAGTTAACGTTCTTTGTCGATGTACCTGCCATTAAGTTCCTCTTCTGAGATTTGAGACGTTTCTCTTTCAATGCCAATGCTCGTGTCAGCTTCTCGATTTGCTTCTGCATCGATACTACCACTTGCTTGGATTTCAACAGTTCATTTTCCAGTTTAGCGCCCGTGGAAAGGAATGACTCGTATTGAGATTTGACCTCATTATGTTCGTGTTTCCAAAAGTCAACTTCTGAGTTCAACATTGCGATATGAGAGTTTAGTTGCTGCAGCTTTTTGTTGTAGTTGATTTTCAGTTCCTCGACTTCGTCAGCAGCACACTGTCCGTCAGGATCTAGTTGCTTTCTTTGTGGCGCTGTATCCTCATCTTTCGATTCTTGGTTGGTTTGTGGTCCGTCATGATCTAGTTGCTTTCTTTCTGGAGTTGTGTCTTCATCTTTCAACTCTTGATTGGTTTCTGCTTCTTCTGCTTTGGCAGCAGCTTCTACTTGCTTCTCAAGTCGAATCACTTGAACTTTCAACGAAGAACACCTCTTGATCCAATGAGCTAGTTCTGCCTCTTGATTATCCTCTTTTATCTTCATCTGGTTCTCAACCTTCTTATGCTGCAGTTGCATTTCTTCCATCTGTTTTGCTTGTGCATTTTTCTCAATAGCCAATTCAAGGAGCTGATTGCGTAGATTCTCAATAATGTTCTCTTGCATTTTCATTGGATTGTTTAGCACATCATAGGCATCGTAGACTCCTATATCATCTGTATCTGGAGAGGGACCTCTGTTAGATGTCTTTACAGTGATAATTGAGGACCTTGTGTTGGATAACTGTTTAGTGTCGTGCGTGCCATGGGTGCCGTGGGAGTCAAATGATGACCATCTAATATGGTGAGATGCGTCATGTGCTGGTTTTTGCTGTTGTTTGCTCCGAAGAATCGATTGCGGCCTCTTGTCTTGAAGTCCATCTGAGACAATAACATCATCTAATGCATCGTAATCATAAAATGACTCCATGGTGAGACTGCCCATTTTATCAAGCAAGGATGGGTCTCGTTTTGTGCTCAAAAACTCATCTGTGAAGCTTGAGTTGGCTCTTTTTGGAGGTGCAGGCTTTGATTCCGGTTTAGACACCTCCTCATCCTGCTCTGCCTCAACTCTACTCGTATCTTCAGCTTCACTCTGGACCTTTTCCATTGCATTCAAACTCTCATCAGTCGCCACCACATTTTTCAGCGCAGCATCGTCATAAAACGAGTCCAATGTCACCTCACTGATCTTTTGAAGCACACCCGAACTAAAAGACGAACCGAGACTTAAATCAGAGAATGCTTCTCTCGTCAACTTTCTTGCGCTCATTCGTTCTCGCTGTCTCTGCAATTCAATAGCGGTGGGCGGACCGCTGATTCTATTGGGCACTCGTTTGGTGCAGCAGACGGCGTTCCACATTACACATGACGGGATCAAGGATGATATCTGCCATCCTCTAGATTAGCGCCTCGTGTCATGATGTGCCTTGAATGAAGAGTAGAGAGTGGTCAGGCTTTTGTCTTCGTGGCGTTGTTTTGTGCTTTGAACTGCGGGCTATTCTGGCTGGCACAGCACTGCCATTTTTGATGAAGGAAAATCTCATATGGAGCCGCGGTGCGGCATTCTCTTGGCGGGAGGGCAGGGGCATGGCAAGTTCTCGCTCAGAAAGGAAAGCAACCAAGTCGCTCAGAAAGGGAAATGTCATTTTTAGAGAAGGGTAATTCCTACTTATAATAAGTAAGCGACCACGAAGCACGCGAAGCGACCACACACATCACCGAGCAGCAGGCACAGAGCCATCACCCAACCAGGCATCACACCGCGATAGACAATGGAAGGATTAGATCTTGACGAATTTTGACGGAATGAAGGAAAGGAGATGCAGCAGCAGCAGCCACAAGCGAAACACTACAAAACATAGTGGGAGAGAAGCTATGATTTGATTCGAGAGCGCCATAGCATGGCTTATTCATTTCCTGGGTAAAACTATCACATAAGTCAGGCTAAAGAAGTGATGAAGAGAAGAGTGTATGCAGAGTGAACGATCCAATGGCGATTGGCCATATGTGATCTCAACGTTAAAAGCCATCATGCTCGAGAGCACTGGCTCTCTTCTGCGTTCGCTTTGGTGACACCTTCAGGTGGTTGTTTGTTCATTTCATCTCATAAAAACAACTTTGATCAAAGCAATCCACGGTACTAAGAAATCATATCAACGTTTACGACGAAACATATTCATAGATCAACAAATATGTAAGGTAGATGTGTATTCTTACCATGCTATGCTTCGATTTCCTTTATTAACGTTGTCTGATTAATCGAACACAAAGTTTCAATCAATCCCAGCGTTTCAAGTTATCAACAGAACTCAACAGAACTTTTCATCTGTAGCCCAAACCGATAGTTCTTCCAGTGTCTCGAGACGATTGACTATACAAGGTCACAATGCAGTTCCGTCAAACTGCTGCAAAGATCGAACCTGCTGGCGAATCAGAGCCAGTTCGTGTGGATATCAACAACGAAGGCACAAAGACTAGTGCGGAGCCGATCTACTATGACGAGGACAAGGAAGCAGTATCTGCTGATGAACACATCCTGAAGAACTCAGATCTTGTAGACAACAACAAGGACCCACCGATCTCCTCCACTTTGCCATGGTGGAAAAGACACCGACAATCATTGGTGCTTTTGGCATTGTTGGTGCTTTTGGTTATTTGTATAACAGAAGCAGTAATCATCGGCGTGTTTGTTGGGAACAAGGAAAGTGCCACAGACTCTGCAGCTTCGATGGCAGCTGCTACATGCGACACTTATCGTGTAGTCTTTCAAGGGGCTGTTTTCGACAATGACTGTGATCATTGTTATCCTCTGGTGGAAATTGATGGTCATGATGCAGCTATTACTGCAAATGACAATGATTCTGGATATGTTAAATTCTTTTCAAACGCTGACACAAAGCTCAAAGAGGTGGCAACATTTGATTATGATGACTATATTGGACCTCTCGCAATGTCTGGTGATATTGCAGTTGCAGGTACTTTTCAAGAAACTACTGCTGACGCCGCGTATGCATTTGGAAAGGATGCCTCGGGAAGATGGAATCAAGTCATGCGTATTGAACCAGACGAGATTGCTCAGCAAGCATTTCTAGGTTCTTCTGTTGATGCTGATGGGGACGTACTAGTTCTTGGGGCTTCAGAGGATGGAGATAACGCAGAGGGATCCGCTCTCATTTATCGCCTTGTTGATACTACTTGGAGACAGGAGGCAAAGATTACTCCCGTTGATTCGAATTTAGAAGATTTTGGAACCTCTGTATCCGTCAAGGGGACTTTAATTGCAGTATCAGATGTTTATTATGGGAGTCTTGATAAAGGCGCCGTTTTTGTGTATGAGTTCGATTCATCAAAGAATACTTGGAGCCAATTGAATGACCCAATCACAAATGATGATTGCGACAAAGAATTCGGCTCGAGTGTTGTATTGGTGGAGGACAAGAGTTTGTTGATTGGTTGCGCTGGAGATAACAAGTACACTGGTGCTGTATACTTCTATTCTTTATCAGTTACAGGCGACAAGTACTTGTTTCGGCAGAAGATCGTTCCATCGGATGGAGCCCCGGATGATTGGTTCGGAGATTGGGGTCAGATAGGAGTTGATGGAAACATCATGCTTGTTGCGTCTTTGAATGAGAATCGTGATACAACGTACTTCTACATTTTTGCCATGGAGAATAATGCGTGGAGAGAAGTTGCCAAAGTCGCTGCACCTGCAGACAGTGCGGAATTTGGAAACATGGTTGCTTTCTCTGGCAGGACTGCTCTTGTGGCCTCAAACAGCAATGCATATTTATACTCTCTCGAAGATTGCTAAACCAGGGAACTATTGTTACATAGCCAATCATCGGAACAATGGGCTGCGGAGGGTTTTTCTTGAGATTGTCTTTTCCCTACCAATGTCATTTCATATTAGGTTAGGTTCACTTCATTAGATAATATGTACGTTAATGCCAAATAAATGCAGTATGCACTCACCCTCTCATCATTCAATTTCAATACGTGATGTTGGTCGTAAGGCCGGTACACGGTACATCGTGATTGTGGTGATGTGATAGATTGGTACACGTTGAACGTAGTTGTACGCACAACCACAGTTTGGCAGGCCGTATTACTTTGCTTTTTGCTCGGCATCGAGTATTGCTATCATTGAGATGATCTGCAACCGCCCACGTAGAAATGAGAGAGATGATCTGCAATCAGTAGATTAATACAATATAAACTTACCGGCGTGTGATGGAGAACATTGCAGTAGCTGGCAGTAGGCAGTAGGACACGCCTCTCGATTTCATCTCATACTGTGTTCGAATCAATGGTATAAGGAGCTAACATTTGCAAATCTTACTAGAGATAAAATGAGGCATTAGTTCCTGATTCGTGTTGATATCACAGCCATCTCCCATCACCCATCAACATCAATAATAATGATAGAGCAGTTCCTTCTCCGTAGCATATCACAAAGCCCAGTTTCGCCCGACTATGCAATGCTGAGCAATCACTATTTTGCAACAACGAGGCGCAGAAAGAAGCCTAGAGGACTGACGATGAGGTCTACATTGTTGAGAAGAGAGAGAAGAGACGAGCCAGGAGCTGGCGCCCCGTTCTCGAAAGGAGAGGGAGTTAACAATACTTTAGCATGAAAAACTGACAAATGCTGGATAGAACTCTTGACTGCTCTTACTCTAGTCCCAACGGACTTAAAGCTCCACCATCCACCATTAAGTTGGACCCTAAAAAATGTATTTCTGATTCCTTCTTATCGCCTCTCTTTTTCTAATCTTAATAGAGGTAATCGCATATAAATGAAGGTATTATTACTTATAGATATGAACATCATCTGCAGTTGCCCCTCTCTTTGGGTAGGACGGACGGAATGAATGAATGAATGAATGGAAGGAGATGCAACAGTAAGTAGCAGAGCGCAACACTACGAAACGATAAAGGGATGGAACTATGATTTGACTTGAGATCGCCATAACGTAACCATCAGATCATTCCCTGGGTAAAAACATATCACAGAAATCAGGCTATAAGTTGAACCAGCCTGAACCAGCCCTTATTTGCAAATAGTAGCCAGAAGAAGAAACAATGAGAAGAAAAAATATACCCCCACCGCCGCCCCGTCCCCTCTCCAAACGGCTCTACGACCTCGACACCCGCAACAACGACCGCCCACCACCACGCTCCAAACACGCCACCGCAGACGATGAATCCGAAATATCCGACAACGACTCCATACTCGCCATGGCCAAACGTCTCGACGCAGCATCCGTCATCTCCGATCCCTCCTTCATCGAGGGTGCTCAGCCCCATACATTCGGATTAGATCCCGATGGATTCGGTGAAAGCGGTAGTACCTTGGGCCAAGGCCATCCCGCTGAGTCTTACCGGAATAATCC
Organism: Cyclotella atomus; assembly: GCA_036939935.1. NCBI lineage: Eukaryota > Bacillariophyta > Thalassiosirophyceae > Thalassiosirales > Thalassiosiraceae > Cyclotella > Cyclotella atomus. The sequence goes on from JALLPI010001390.1 coordinate 8,230, forward strand.
GTATGATCAACAGCGAGATTTGGATTCGATTGCATCAAACGATCATAGCGAGGAGCAGCATTCGGTGTATACCGACGATGACGGGAGTAGGAGCGAATACACAGAGGAGAGCATGGAACGCAATCCTTACAGGGGCGTGCCTGGTGTACCGCGTGTAGGTCATCATGATGACATGTATCATGAGCCTTATAGACACGATGAAATGTACGATTCTAGAGCCGATTACGGACACGACTACAGATTTCAAGGAGGCAGACCCAATCCACGAATTTACGAGAATCGACCTCCCATGAGAGGAAGGAGTCAATCACCCAAGAATGCAATGAATCGAAGGGATAGTCGATCACAATCACCTAATATGAATCGAGGAAATAGTCGATCTCAATCACCAAGTGCTAGGAATATTAAGGGAAGGGGATCTCAATATTATGCGAATAATAATCCACCCAAACGATATTCCAACACTAATGACATGGTCGATGACATTCTATCAGAACGAAATAGTGCTCATCATGATACCAAGCGAAAATTAAAGTTGGTCGCTATACCCATTATTGTATTGGTTGTGGTTTCTGCAGTACTTGGTATAGTCTTTGCCACACGAGGTGACGATGATAGAAAGAACACATCGGAGAATAATGAAGAGTTGATTCAGATTTCATTGCCTACACCCAGTCCTACTTTTATGGGTGAATACAACTGTCCGGATGGATTTTTGGGACCTGTTCCAACAAAAGGGTGTCTGGGGTATGCGCAATGCGATGGAATGGGTGGTATTGAAGGAGAAGTGCTGAATTGTCCTTCAAAGACGTTGTATGATGTGAGTTTGAACACTTGCAGTTGGGAAGAGAGTGTGGATTGTTCGACAAAAGTTGAACTTGGAGAAAGTGGCGACAGTTCAGAATCATTAGCAACTGTGGCAGTATCCCCAACCACGAAGCCGGTTACCGTAGCTGCCACTGGGGCTGCTGTAATAGGAGGAAATAAAGTTGGACCCACAGACACTTTCAATCATAAACTGTCCTTCCAAGGAGTGTTGTCTTTGGGAGATGTGGCAACCTTTGAGCAAAATATGGAGAACTACATCAATATATTCTTTTCCTCCTCACGAGGAGATGTACTAGGGGAAGATATGGGAACTTTGGCAGCCAATGATCCAATTCTGAATAGTATCACAAATGCCAAGGTTGATCTTACAATCAAAAAGTTTGAATGGTCGGGGGTTACACGGCTGCGGTACTTGGAAGAAAACGTTGAACTAATCATGATTTATGATCAAAACACTGAATATGTGACGAGTGACTCTTCAATAAAAGTTGGCACGGTTGTTAGATATCCTTATGAGGAGCAATATGAGCCATTTTTGATTGAGTACCTCAAATCAACGGATGATGTGTTTGAGTCGCTGTCATCGGTGAGTTTCTTGGAGCCAGGACAGAGCAGCAGTGGCAGTCAGCCGTCAAGTGGAACGTCTGCACCAGCTGCATCACCAAGTATATCTCCGTCTGTCACTAAACAATCAGAAACAGCAGCACCATCCATTGCAGTTAGAACTCCTGCCCCTAGTATTGAAACAGTCACAACAGCGGCACCATTCACAGACAAAACTACTTCGCCGCCATCTATTTCAGCCTTTCTAACATTCACCGAATACGCAACAGTCAAAGGGCTAATGTGGATAGATACTAATGGGAATGGTCTTTATGAAACAAACGAACCTCCTGCTGTTGGAACATTTGTCAATCTCAAACAGTGTGATGATAAATGGGTACAGACACAACAATCGAATGCAAATGGACAGTATCAGTTCATTGGAG
>JALLPI010001392.1:0-16414 GCA_036939935.1 Cyclotella atomus
TTTGCTGTCCTCCCGCTCCTTGGCTGTGGGTTCATTTTCGCCCAAGGCTTGTCCCAAGCCACTTGGACCAGTTGGATGACAATGTAAATAGATGATTAAAATCAAAAGGAATTGAGATTCCATCAGTGAAATTGTGAGCATTAGAATGGATTTTAACCCATGTATTAAGACATGGGATTGATCAATTGGAGGAGCAATCCTTCAATTGATTAAAATGCCACATTGGTTCAGCCCATAATTCTTAGATGGGATTTCTCAGGTCATTTTGATTGTCATGATTGAAGGAATGGCTGGTTTAAGGTCAGCCACCCCCTTATTTTTTCGGACAATTCCTACGTAGATCTCCTGAAAACCACATTAATGACGACAGGTAATTACATGGTAAATAGTCAACAAATACCATCTCTATAATTACAGAAGCCCTTAATTTGGCGAAAAGTGCTTCATACTCGTCTTCATGTCTAAATGTTTATTCTGTCAAATCTAAGCCACAGGCTATCTTAGCTGTGAAGATAATTTTTAAGGTAACAAGGTGTAAATCTGCGATCATGAGCATACAAGGAGGTCATGTTACCTTTATTTGGCAAAAATATTTGAGCGTCCAAAATAAGGGATAAGGGGGGATGACCTTAAATCAGCCATTTGAATGAGCCATGACTAGCTTGATTTATGGCTCTAACTTAAAGTTCAATTTGAACTTCAACTCGTTTTTAAATACTTAAGACGTACTTAAGATAGATAGAACCTTCGCCTATGTCAAGGCTGGCCCAAGAGAGGCACATCATGACCCAGTAAATGGACCATGAATCACCAGTTGCACATTGTAACATCCTTTGCTGCACCCATGCAGAGGTAACAGGGTGGTGCAGCAGCACTGGATGGGGTCCAAAGCTTGATTTTTTGTCTCGTACAGCTTTCTGGTGCTGGTGCTGTTGATGTTGCATTTTTTGGACAGATCAGACTGATTTCATTTTTGGTTTTTGTGCAGGAAAAGGTGTGGGTTCACATTGATTGTAAATGTGATCTATTATTGAGCAACAGCAGACAGTAAGCATAGTGACAACAACAAAGATCAATGAAATAAAGCAGCACCAATAAAGCATCACACAGCATATTTATCTCCTCCTTCACCATATTGTCACCCTTATACTTCCGTTCAACTTGACTACAGCTCGCCTTTTTGCACCTCATCTGGAGTTATGAGAATCTCTGCTGCATTTGTGCTCTATTATGCTGCACTTTCATATCGACTCCCTCTTCTTTGGTATGAGTAATCATAATATTAGTATACAACTTATATCATCAAGTATCAATCTTTGAATCAAAAATGGGTATTCTTTTTCTGCAAACGGAACGAGCAGACACATTGAGCGCCAGTAGAGATAGTGTGCTCTACCTCTTTGTTCTTTACCTTACTTAATTAATTACACTGATAATAGAGATTTACAAACATCATTGTATGCCTGAAGTATTGGTCAGTACATGATCATAGTAAAACTAAAACAAAGACTGAATTCAAAACATATAAGCCTCTGAAAAGGGTGGAGAGGGATGCTCCATGAGACAACTCCTCCATCCCAAATCTATCTCTTTGTGTAGTTTTCAATGGCCTCTTGTTCTTATTTCCTCATTTGAACTTGATTGAAACCCCTCATCTCGAACAATTGTGAGAAAAGCCCAGTTTCTTCATTCAACTTACATCTTTGTTGCTGTTGCAAAAGCCAGCACGGCAAACACCAAAACTGCCGAACTGCTGCTTCTTCAGTGGTTGCCGTCATAAATCTTGATCAAAGCTGTTGAAGTTGGACAAATTCCCATGAAGAGAGTAAGAGATTCATGTATCTATTAGTCTATGTTTGTAAACAGGATCAAGTGAAACTTCTTTATGTCAACAAGATCAAAATACCTTCACTTTCCCGCGCGAACAAGAGAGCAGCTGCCACAGAACAAAAATGAAATCAGAGGTGTCGCCTCTTTGGTCGATTCTCGTGTGGAGCAAGGAAGATGAATTATTGGTCTATGTCGTGTTGCACGAGAGTAGTTTTTTCAGCACTATCAAATCAAATACTGCTCCTCGCATTCGTGGAATTATTTGTCTCTGTCGTGTTGCGCGTGAGTATTTTTTTGGCACTACCGAATCAAATACTGCTTTTTATCCTCGTCCTATCAAGAACGGATTTGACAACGGTGTGTTAGAGAAAAGGGTGCCATTGCGAATTGTTCTCACTTTGTTTTTATATTCATTGAATTTATATTCGTCTCCGTCCTATTGTGTCAGTAATTTCTTCGACTACCCTATCAAATTCTGTTCTTTGTCTTCTTATATTGTATTGTTATTTCATTGGATACTAAATACTGTTTTTTGACTCATAACTCATTTGCACGCAACTGGCATCAGGCATCATGATCGATTCTTATTTTGCGTCCTGTGTCTAGTATTTTGTTGAGAACCGTTGAAAGTTATAATTTCATTATTGTACTGATTTACCTTTGATCTTGTGTGCTGCTGAATGATCCAGATTTATGTTTATTGCTAATCAAGTTAATCATCTTTTTATTAGGGCTGGATTCAAGACAAAACAAACAATATACACAAGTTGGAGATTTCTCATAAATATTACAAATTGATTGGAGGTTAGTCTCGTATGCAAATACAAAGCAAAATGAAAAACATCACATCTAAAGCTATAATTATTTATGACTTTGAATGAAAGCAGCCAATAAATTTAATTAAATCTCAGTCACAAGAATTGAGTTTAATTTAATATTGGTCATAGCTTTGCCCGTGACGAGTCTGAGTGTCTCTCCTACTGCTTCTCCCGTAACTAGTCCGAGTGTCTTTCCTACCACTTCTCCCACAACTAGTCCGACTGCATCTCCTACCGCTTCACCCACAAAGAGTCCAATTTTTGCAGCAATCATGCCGTCAGCCATTGTGGATCCTCCCGTTTATGATATTGAGGTTTCAGATGATAATCCGGATGTGCTATTATTGATGAGGAGGATCCCATCAAAATGATGTCCAGGAAGTCAAAAAGAGAAAAGAGGAGGAAAAGGCAAAGAAGCCTATTAGTTTGATGATGGAACGAGGCGGTCAGGAATCAAATGGAAAGGATTGCATCAAAGTTGTTCAAGGAGAATTACAAGTATTAAAGCCAGTACAAGGTATATTTATACTGTTTCCTGCTATTTTTGTCAGAAAATCGTATAGTAGATGCTGACATTTTATATTCATTCATTCCGGAGCAGAACATGCCTGTCCTTCCAAAATTCTGCGTTTACGTCTCCCATCAAGATGGAAATACGAGAATTGGCGCATCAGCACAAAATAACATGTCCAGGATCGACTTGTTACGGGCACAAGCATCATCACAGCAAAAAGAAAACAAATGTTCCCCTTGCAAAATCCCGCTCTCTGTTCCCGTTTTGGATTCCGATATCAACAAAGAAATCCTTCAAAGGGCATCATCAACAGATTATGCTCAAGGATCCTTTGAACTGGGGCTAGTTCTTCCATTTTCTCGTCCTGCTCAATGGTCCCTGGATTCTTCGATGGATACAGGTGATCTGCGTCATTTGTCATGTGTAGAGAATATGATCAGACAAGGAATCATTCCAATTTATATGGCAAATCCATCTGAATCTACTCCAGCAGAAATGCCCAATTTATTAGTTAAGACTGGTAGCTGGTAGATCTAAAACCCGTACCTCAAAAATGGTGTGCTGGCTGAGACGAACAAAAAGGAGTCGGAATCACCCAAGATGACCAACCATGACCATGGGCATCAATCAACTGCGGGTGTTGCATAGAGTTTGAATGCAGTGTTCATTGCTGTATAGTAATGCTTCTTTCCAATATTGTCATTATGAACGCCCTTAAATTTGTGTGTTTTACCCGTAAAAAATAGTGAGATGCCCTGTATATGGGTACTTTTAGATGGTGTAACCGAGGCAAGAATACCGATTCTCGCTATTTCTTTGTTGAGAGGTGCGCCATCATCAGGAACAAATCGGATAAACAATGGCTGGCAATGCCGACAAGCCACCACATCCAATAAAGCTTCAGAATGAAAATCGCAGGTTAAAGAAGGTCGTGCATAGCCCTTTTGCCATCACTTTCGATCAGTGGCTGTTGTATCTTGCACAGCAAACCCAGTTGGAGGAAGGCAAGCCGCCTTGCAAGGATGGATGTTTTGATGCTCTAATTGAAGCAGACATATGGCAAGCTGTAGCTAACTTCTTAATCTGGCACTGCGATAAGACGAAAACAGATAGAGACCAAACTCTTGTTGATTGGATACATGCTGTTCAAGCCAATGGATGGAATGACACGAACGGCAAGTACCGGTTCCCTCTGCCTTATTGTGGAGAGGTATCAGCCGATGCAATGGAGAAGTTGCAAAGCCATCAGCCACTTTGCAAACAAGGACGTTGCAAGCTTTTCAATAAAGGCAGAGATGTGCCAAGAATTACAAGTCGAAGGAAAAGACGGCAACAATGCTCATCTTTTCTCAATTCTTGATGGATTCACCGCGGCTTCTAACCAATCGGAATAGATGCAGGAGGTTTTGGGGTGTGGAGATGCTGTTGAGGAGTCAGCATCTTTGTTTCCCTGCACAAGCGTGAGGTGCGTACAATTCATCCCAGCAAAATGGCATATCTAAGCCAATAATACTTGCCTTTTCTCCGTTCCAAAAGCATTCCCCTGCCAGAGAGACCCATCACGATGAATGGGGGAGCTTTTTACAGGTGCAGCTGCCCTCAATTTGTTGGCAGGAGGGTGCAGCCTCATGAGCCGATATGTCGCTCGTGTGAGGCATGTTGTGATGGTGATGGGCCGTGATTGAAAAGGGTCTGCCTTGATGAAAGCAGCGTGTCGGATGATGCGCTGGAGGGATAGAGAGAGAAAGGCGGTGGTCCGGTGGTTTGGATGTAGCGGGGAGGGGAGATATTGATGCTTTTGTGGTGGTAGCAGCATTGCGCCATGGTTTTGCATGCGATTCTCTGTCGGCTCAGACCAATTGATTTTTTTCTCGATTCACACTTTGTGAAAAGAAGCCATCTGGCCAACTTGCTTCCAAAAAGTGCGCCAATTCTGGGGTACGGCTTTTAGAAATACCAGTCTTAGTTGAACGCAGGAAAAAGGATGCTGAAAGAAAGAGAATAAAAATACAGTTTGGCCAATGGAAAAAAGAAAAGGAAAAAGATCCTACACCTGGGAGGCTTCGATCACAAAAATGCAGAGAGAGGAAAAAACAATGACGGTCGCTCCTGCAGAATCTGCTGTTATTGCCGAAGCAGCCACGTATGTATCGTATACAGGTTTTCTGATTACATTCATCCTTACTTGTAACATCCTTTCTCATCTTGTAACACACAGCAATGACTCCATTCAATCCAGTGTGCATTGGTATTCGAATTCAACAGATGAACACTTATCTTCCGAACAACAATTTTGTCTACCCTGGGTACCAATATAAATAGTATTTTACTGATCTATACGCAAAGAAATACTCCCGAAATCACATTTATCATAGCAGAGTGAATGAGGAACAAACAAATCCAAGGGAGCTTTCTCAATGTGTTAATCTCAGGTGAGCAGAGACAGTATTTTAACTGAATATACCGAAAGAAATACTTCACGCTTACAAAAATATACATTCCTCACAGTAGTCGTGACCAGCCTCAGATAAACCAAGCAACCATGCTCATCAGGACTCCAATCTATCATCTAGCAATCATCCAACAAAGAAAGAGTCTACAACCACACGCGATCGGAAAACCAGCAAATCCAAGAAGACATCTACCACTCAACAAGTGCCTATGACTGACCCAACTACTTCACCTACCACCTACAGCCTCCCCAAAACACGCAGGTCAACAACTAGCCCAACTGTCTCTTCTGCGCTCTCCCCAAAACTTAGTCCAAATGTCTCACCTACGGCCTCCTGCGGTTATTCTTTACTCCTACATTGCTGCTTGGGAATTTTTTCTAGCTGACCCAACTACTTCACCTACAGCCTCCCCAATAACATGGGACCAAATCAGACATCTAGCCAAACTGTCTCTCCCAGGTCATCCCCCAGACAGTTGCTACCGATGGGTACTACCTATCTCAGGTGAGAGAAGGTAGTATTTTACAGGAATATATCCATGAAATACTTCAACACTTACATTCATAAATATCACAGTGGAGTGAGCCAACTGAACATGCAAATCAAAGTGACGATTCCTGCAATTCCAACGATGAGCCCCATTTGCATCGCTGTAGAAATCTCCATCTTGGGGTCCCTTGGAATCTCCATCAGCCTCATGCCTCACCAAGCAACAGTCCCTCTGTCAGTCCAAGTGATTTGCAATTGATGGGCCCCAGCACATCGCCGTCAACATCACCAGCACATCGCCGTCAACAGCTCCATCTTCTGGCCCCTCAGAATCTCCATCGGCCTCATCATGCAACAGTCCCTCTTAGCACATCGTCGTTGAAATCTGCATCTTCCATACAGAATAATTGACGGATCGTTACAGTGTAAAACACGGTGAAATTGAAAACTATACTTCCAACATTATGGAATATATTGTATTTTTCAGAACTTGAAAAAAATACTCCTTCAGTGAACCAAAGATATACCTTTTCCGTGCTTTTCTCAGCTTTGATATCCAATTCTGATACAATTTTGGATCCCGAAAAAAACGCAACAGTCCCACCTAGGAAAAAGACCTGCTAAGGGGTAGTATACAGGGTGTTTTGACCAGCCATATTGCCATTTCACTGACCAAAAACGGAGTATTTCTTCTGATGGGACTGACTTTTTGCATTTTCGCATGCTTTACTGGCTAACTGGGGGCAGATTTTTGGCCACTACATTTTGAACTGCTACTGCCCAGTTCTGTAATTACCAGCTCTTCCCTCCTACAGAGCTTGCATAAAACCAAGATTAGATGGATCTTCAAATTGAAAAATGTTGATGCAGGATGCAGAGAGAGGCTAAGTTGGAAATTCCGGATTTTGGTTCCAGGCTGAAAAGTCAGGAATTAACAAATTCCGGAATATTGACAGTCGGAGTCTCGATTTTGTGGCGGGAAGCGATGGGGGCTTATGTAAATCGATTGATTTACGCTTGAAAACTTCAGAACTCCTTCCGAACCTCGGATCAAGAATCGAGTGTTTTTGGGAGGAAACTTCGGTCGGAACCGAATTCCAACCGGATTCTGACTGAAATTTTCAACTTAGGAGAGAGGAGAGGTATGCAAACCACAGGCAAGCAGTGAGAGTTCTCAAGCGCGAGAATGAAACCAGGAGAATCAAAGAGAGAAAGAGAAATTAAATCACTGTGACTCACTGTGCACTGTGAGCAAAGCAAAGAGCGAAAGGGGCCAAAATCAAGGGGCAAGCGTTGAGTGATTATGATGGAAGGCGTAGGTGGGTGTTGAATGACACCATGGGTGATGAACGAATGGTGCGTCGATGGTCGAGAGGTCGCGTCGTGAGAGGCGCGGGCAATTGGGAAATGGCGTGAATGGAAAAAGAATTCGAATTCTTTTCGCTTTTTTTGGATTCGAAGCCTGAAATTCCTGTAAATATTGTTTTAATTTTTGGTTTTTCCTATAACGCGATTCTTTTAGTTTAGTTGTGATTTTTGGGGGCGTGATTTTACCCTCCCCATCGCACCCATTGGCTTCAATCGCCATCAAAGTATCCTCTGGAGGTGTGTGGCAACTAACAAGGATAAGATTTTTGCTTTACCCAATACACATGTTTTCACTATTTTGTACACTTATATTTTGAATATTCAGTACTATTCCTTTGTACATTTTGGACAATTGTACCAGAAATCGGCGGTTGTACCAGACGTTAGCCAATACAAATGATTCTTTCTTTCTTAATTTCTTTCTTTCTTTCTACCCCCAAAGTTTCTTAATTTGTCTTCTTTCTCGTCCGTTGCTTCCACTTTCTCGTGAATGTACGACTAACCTTGGACAACCAAGAGAGTAACGCGTAAAAGCGGGCAAAACACGTGATGAGCCCAACGGACGCACATAGCACTGAGTTGATCTTTACATTGCTCCAAGGAGGGTTGTTGAATGTTGCTCAAAGTAGGACAACACGTCATAGTAATGGTGCTCTATATATAATTATACCAGGTTGGTTGTTGCATGTTTCTTTGTCATGATTGATGATTGATGGCTTAATTTAAGAGTTGACTTTGAGGTGTATTCCACACAACCTTAGATCATGTGGAGATCATGGACTCAAACTAATCTGATGCTGATGGCTCAGCAGGATTGCAGCGGTGGCTGAAAAGAGGAGGGACATTAGGATGTAGACCGATTAAGAGAGAAGAGATTTTGACGTGATGATGATGATGATGATGATGATGGGGATCGCTTCAGCTAGGTGAGGAATTGGATGATCTGCTCGTCAAGCTGTAGCTCCCTGCGTGACTTGATAGATGACATTAACTGTAAACACGTCTTTAGGCAACAATGTGGCCAGAGGAGGCGGTGCCAAAAAGATGTGGATGGACTGCCGCTCTGGGGTGCAGCGATGGCATTGTTGTCAAGGTGGGTGTTTTGTACTATGCAAGAGGTGAGAGGTCAATCACTTCGCACCCAGCAAGAGCGAGAGCTGACTTTCTGTTTCTGGCGGGAGCGAAAACGAAACAAAGAAGATGATATTTTGGTCTATTCCCTTTTTGCAGTCTCCAACAGAAAATCAAACACTAACAATCCTCAACATCGTCTATCATGACTCACAGCTGCTATGGTCCGGAAATTATGAACAGGCTGGTGATCGCGGGAGGGACGGTTCATCTGCAACGATTCTTTTCGTCCATGAAGCCCCAGATCTTTGCATGTACACCAAAATCAGTATTCTTTCACAGTCTTCAACAGTGACAACACCAGGTTGGCTAGTAAGATAGCGGTTCTTTCTTTGTTAGCACTACCATACCGAGTTAAAGTACTAATTTTAGGCACCCAGGCCTCTTCGGAGAGAAGAGAATACCTTAGCTCAACTACGTACCTGGTTTGTGGTATGTCTTCCCCTGTGGAAATTGTCGGAATGTTATCTTTTTTCGAAAGAAAGAAGTCCGATCGGCTTAAATAATGAGACAAAACAGACTATTTTTGAATCTTGAACGGATGATTTCTAGACGCTTGAAAATCGATGAACCACTCTCTCTCACACGTTTGTCTTCCCACACACACAACTCCCTCCACACGAGAGAGACGGCAGCAAACCAACCCAACCCAGGCGTTGACCCAATCGATAAAGTTGAGATAGAACGCAGGGCCCCATCTCGTTGACTACTAAAGTTAATAAGCTTGGTGTATCAATCAGAGACTGTCCATGCGTTCCACCAACACATCCATCCCAGAATATCCACAAATGACAGGCATCTTATCGGGCATTTTGCCCGACTGGCCATCTTGGGCCCTTAATCTCCTCCTCACCATGACGGCCGTCTTAACTATAACTCTGATAACCAATCACTTTTATACCCCCGATGATGAGAAAGAATCCGCCGAAGAGAAAAAGTTACTGGAATCGTCTCACAAAACTCACGAGGCGTTGCATGGAGAATTCAACAAGTTTCGATGGAGTTATCTGTCGGTGTACCTCGTTATCATGTTGGCGGATTGGATGCAGGGTACTCATATGTATACGCTGTATTTATCATACAATGTGAATATCTCGGCTTTGTTTCTTACCGGATTTTTGAGTGGTGCCATCTTTGCTCCATTCTTGGGTTCGTTGGTGGATAAGTTTGGCAGGAAGAGGTCTTGTATTGTCTACTGCGTCTTGGAGATCATTATTAATTGGCTGGAGCATTACAACTCGTTTGGATTGCTGTTGTTGGGTCGTGTCTTGGGCGGGGTATCCACCAACTTGCTTTTTTCTGCGTTTGAGAGTTGGATGACGACGGAGCATAGGAAGAAGGGATTTCCCGAGGAGTGGATGCAAAGGACATACTCAGAGGTGAGCCTTGGCCTTAGTAACTATTATGGTCATCAGGAGAGACCTTGTAACTTACACTTCCATTTTGATCTTGCGTAGTGTTCTATTGCAAATGGATCAATGGCTATCGCAGCTGGTATTTTTGCACAAGTCCTTGAAGATGGCTTTGGTCACATTGGGCCCTTCCGTGGCGCAATTGCACTTACTGCATTAGCTATGGCTCTGGTAACACGATGGGATGAAAACTATGGAGAAGATAAACAAGTGGGACACGAAAGTACAAGTCTCTACAAACAGTTTACTGATGGTTGGAAGTTAGTCGGAAATGATTCAAAGATCCTGAGAATTGGACTCATCCAAGCTCTTAGTGAAGGAGGAACATACACTGTAAGTCATGTCCTTTAGTCATTCTCACAAGCTTAATCCATTGCCACTGACAACACATTCCTTTCGCTTGATCCTTTTCATATAGTTTGTGTTCATGTGGGTTCCCACTCTTTTGTCAATGAATCCCCCAGGGGGAGTGCCAACAGGCTGTGTCTTCTCCGCTCTCATGATGGCCATCACAATCGGAGGCATAGCTTTTCAACCCGTCGAAAAATTCTTCACCACTCACATTACATCAAAATCTCGTGCTCCTGAGATGTCTGCAGTCTTCGCCTACGTCATGGCAAGTATAAGCATGTCAGTTCCTGCTATCTGCCTGTGCTGCGCTCCAGCAAGCACATGCTTTGAGAAAATATTAATCAGTTTTATCGTCATTGAATTCTGCGTGGGCTTGTCATCTCCCATTGCTGGAACGTTGAGGGCCAAGTATGTCCCTGATGCTTACCAGGGTGCTATTATGAACATCTTCCGTCTGCCTCTGAATATAGTAGTAGTTACAGGAACGTATGCTACAGATGTCTTGGATCAATACAAGGTATTTGGAGTTGTTAGTGGTTTGTTCATGGCATCAGCAGCGCTACAAGCTACCCTTGCCTTGGGAGACAAGGGAGAAAAGCAGGTGAAGAAGGATTAGAACTTTTTGTTTTTGGTGTGATATTTGTCACCAAGTCTGGCTATTGATTCATAATGCATGTCGATAGAGAAATGTTGAACTTAAAAGTTATCAAAGATATTTAATAGAAGGAGTTCTAAGCTATATATGTAAACGATCTTTCAAATGATGTATGGCTTAAGTGACAATTCGAAATGCAAAGCAGATAATTTCGAGGGTCGGGACTTGCTTACAAAGTCAGATTTCAGGAAGCAGGGGTTTCAGCATACATCTCCGTTTCTTTCACAGAATGATGCACTTATTTTCTGACAGTGACCTTTTCAGAGACTTGGTATTAATCCAAGGCGTCATTTTCTTTGTTGGCAAGGCATTTTGGTCAGGCGCATGGTACAGGGAGCACCGTAAAGTATCACCCATACATACTTACCTTCTTAACAGGATTCCATTGCTTACGTTCACCCAGCAGTCCCTCATCAACAGCTTTGATGAATTCTTTAAGATAAATGGCTGGATCAGGCAGATCAAGTTCATTTTCAATGCCCAACATTAAACAACAAAATGATCTCGCTTCACCTCTAGTAAGAGGTCTCTCATCCAACAAGTCAAATAGGCGATCATGGTAGCCCTGATTAGGAATGCATTGACGTAAGATCTAATGCAAGATTTTCTTCAGCTCAAATTTCGATTGCATGGAACTTACCAGTTCTCTGCATCTATGGATCGGAAGACCATAACAGAGCCAAGGATTCATTCTGTAAACTTCACTAGCTTCTCCCATGAAGTCATCCAGTACTTCAAGGCTCAGCTCCAACTGAGCATCCAGACTGTTATAGAATTCACAAACGTCATCTTCGTCTGTACACAGTCTTATAACTAGCCAAACGGGCAACCCCTCAAGTGATCTTAGTGCTGACACAAACTCATTCATGACCTCTTTTCCACCATATCCTTGCTTATTCGTTGGCAAACCATCCGTTGCCAATATAATTGCAACTTGTTTTCCACCTTCTCTAAGGTCTTCTGCCATTGCCGAAACTTGTTCCTGAATTTCATAGATGTGTTCTGTCAAAGGTGTAACTCCACCGGGCTTAATCTTTGTCATTGTATTCACTACATTTTCAATCTCTGATTTTGTGTACTCACGACCGTGTTCACATACACTGAATTTTTGAGTCAGATGTTTGAGGCTGGGTCGATTTAGCAACTTACCACATTCGTATTTTGTCAGCGAGACGACTTATTTCACACGATCTTGTTATTAAAGGATCAAGTAGTGCAAAACGTACCTTAAATATTGTTGGAGAATCCATCAAGGCCGACATTTTGGCATGGTATTGCACTGTTTCTTTCAATTCTTCCCATCTGGTCGATGCCACAGCTTTCATTGAACCATCAGTTTTTCCTGTTATGACACGTTGCACCATGACACATTATGTGGTTACCGGATTGAGATTCACCATTCAAACAAAATAAGGTATATGTACATATGAAATTCATAAAGCGCAACAACATCATTACCTGTAGGAACTATCCTATGCCCATCTCCAATTTGCATTGATCCACTGTTGTCAATGATCCAGAATCGAAAATCGTAGCTGTATGCATTCTCAGATAGTGCCTTTATCAACCCACGAGAATAGCCCTGTTCTATAAGTTCGTCAATTTGATCTGAGGACACAAAAACGAGTTACTGTCAGATTCATTACAACGATTACAATCTCTATTTGAATAGAATACATATTCAACAACAAATCCTCACATCTATCTAAAGATCGTGCATCTCTTCCCCTCGTGCCGCTCGGTCCATGCATATGTGTTAACACACTGCCCTGGCTGTACTCCGAATTCCTTCTGTTGTCATCCTCGAGAGTCACGCGCACTCCTGTAGCGATTGGTGCGTTGTTAGGTGCTAATGTTGCTCGGGCGATTGGCACATGCTCTTGTGAGGAGCCGCTGTTGGGGTAGAAGTTCGTCATGGTGGAGCGAGAAAGCGAGAGAGCGAGAGAGAGGAGGAACGAACGAAAAGATGAGCACCGAAATTAGGGGCGCTTAGTTACCCTACTTCCTCAGAAAGCAGAACAAAGCTGCTAATGGCGCCCCTAAATCTGAGCTACAAAAAACGGGACATCTTACTTTCTCACTTTTGCTTCTGCCTTACTTCCTCCAACCTCCACCCACAACCCACAACCACCAATGGCGACGTCCCTAGCCAAAACCCTGCTAACAAGAGCGGCCTTCCGCCGATCCCACCAAGCGTCGTCACTCCTCCGCCCCACCGTTGTTGCATCTTCATCGCCTTCCCTAAACCTACGAAGATGGTTCGCCTCCTACCCCCCTCACGAAGTGGTGGGCATGCCCAGTTTATCTCCCACGATGGAATCAGGCACTATTTCTGCGTGGAATGTGGAGGAGGGGGCATCTTTCAGCGCTGGGGATGTTTTGTGTTCGGTGGAGACTGATAAGGCCACGGTTGATTTTGGTCAGTTATTGTTTTTAGCTTGTTGAGCACAAGATATGATGTGACTGGATATCTTTATTATTTGGATCTAATGCTAACATTTGGTTCCTTCGATCTCTTGTGCATAACTTTAGAGGCACAAGATGATGGAGTGGTTGCAAAGATTATTGTTGCCGCCGGGGGTGGAGAAATTCCCTGTGGAACGTGAGTGCATATATTTGATTTGTGAGCAACTTCTTTTGTTGACCTGAAACATAAATGCTCCAACGTGATTTTTTATCAGTCCAATCATGGTAACAGTCGACAATGCAGGGGATGCCGGTGCATTCAAAGATTTCACACCAGAAGCATCAGCACCAGCAGCAGCACCGGCTGCTCCCGAACCGCAAGCTGCCACTCCGACCCCAACACCAGTTTCTGCCCCATCTCCAGCAGTGGTAACACAACCAGCACCATCATCGGGAGATCGCGTAATTGCCTCACCTCGTGCTCACACACTCGCCAAAGAAAAAGGATATGGTGAAATCTCAGCCTTGAGAATTGTAGGCACCGGTCCCGGAGGACGAATTATTGCTCAGGACGTTTTGGACTACGACCCGTCCACTGCCCCGGCCATTGCCGAAATCGCAGTGGCTCAACCTGCTGCAGCTGCAGCGGCACCGGCCAAAGCAGCTGCTGCCCCCACTCCAATCCCACAACCAGTCGCTGGAGCCGGATACACCGACTACTCTCTTCCACAATCTGCAATTGAATTGGCTTCGAGACTTCATTCTTCAAAGAAGAACGTTCCGCATTATTATCTGACCATTGATCTTTCTCTAGATTCACTCTTGGAGCTTCGATCCAATCTTAATTCAACTATGAAAGATGGAGGAATAACAGTCAACGATCTTTTGTTGAAGGCAGCTGCGGCGGCTATGAAGACTGTCCCCTCGGCTAATGCATCCTGGATGGATTCCTTTGTACGTGTTTATGACTCGGTGGATATCAATGTCGTGGTTGGCAATGGATCCACGCTTTATGCTCCGGTGATTCGTGACGTTGGAAGCAGAGGCCTTAAGGCCGTGTCGGATGATTTCGCCGCTGCTACATCTGCCTTGGAGGAGAATGAAGAGACCCCAACAGCCGCTGGATTTGGTGATGTGGGAACATTTACAATGGTCAATGTTGGTATGTTTGGTGTGAAGAGCTGTGCTCCTATTATTCGAGAGCCACAGGCATGTGCATTGGCGCTTGGTGTTATTGAAAATAGAATTGTACCAAATGATGATGTGAATAGCGAAGAAACTTACAAGGAGAGTGTGATGATGACAGCTACGTTGAGCTGTGATCACCGTGTTGTGGATGGTGCAGTAGGAGCACAATGGTTGAGTGCATTCAAGAATCATGTCGAGAATCCGATGACATTGCTTTTGTAAGCATCACATGTTTAGAGTGGTTGTGTGAACTATTTTTGTGCCATTGTTAAGCCAAAAAAGGAACAATTAACATAATAATTGATGTCTCTTGATTTGTCTAACTCCTTTATTCAGAAATTGCAGAGTTTTCTCACATTGCGTTTACATCATCATCTCACTCATTTACAATGAAATTTATAGCTCTGTGATCTAGACAGCACATGGAGGTTGGGTGCATCCCTGTTGCTCATTTGTGTCTGTCTGTGTGACATCCGCCTATCAACTTGTATCAACTATCAAAGATCAACATTACTTTTGCTAACATGTTCATTACACCAAATTACACAATCTGTCTTGCGTCAAACTTGGTCAAACTTTCTTGTCTGACGGAGGTAATACTTCTAACTTCAATGCCCCCATAATTGATCTCAACAAACGTTCAGTTTCTTTCACTTCATCCTTGGTTCTCTCCAAATATTCATCTACAACTTCTTTACCCCCATTTGGATTCGCTTCACCCCAACTAAGGATTAAAAGAAGTTACACGAACAATAATTAGCGCAAGTTGATGTTTTCATATTTGTAACGACAAAAGCTAACCTTGAAGTATACGCCATCAACGATGTTTGATCAGCCTTCTCTCTAAACCTCTCAACAAGATCAACATAATCAGCTGCATCCATCACACTTTCATCTACTAACGGCACTGCCTTCAACATGAGCTTGTCTGCCTTGAACAGCGGGTCAGTAGTGGATTTGTATCCCAAGTATTCCTGTACAATAAGCGGGGTCTTGTCACAGAAGCCCCCGCCACCTCCTTCAGTGCGTACCACCTGTTTTGATTCAGTATTGGACATTGCTTTATTGTTGCATGTCTCTGTGAGCTTATCCCAATTCGTCAACAGGTACTGCACTCGAGAATGACCAAGCTGCAGCTTTTTCAGCTCTTCGGGAGAAGCCACGGCTGCTGCATATGATGGATTTGAATTGCCAAGAATCAAAGCAGCCGATGGAATTGCTGCCGCTCCCTTCATTAATGTGCGAAGAAGCACATCTCGGCGGGTCACGTCATTTAATTTGAAGGCGTGGAGTTCCGTCAGGCCACTGCGAGAAAGGATCATTGATGCCGGCTGAAACGCTTGCATCCGCAGAAGAGAAGATAGCAGAGCAGTGATTTGCAGCAGGGTTAGAAATCTACGGTTGCCGGCCATCTTGGACGAGACGGTAGAATCTTGAGTTGAGAGATGAGATAGGAGAGGAGAGAGAGGTAGGAGGCAAGGCTCCCGCCATTTTCATTTATGTGTGTTTATTAGGTCTTGTCGTAGTCTAGTCGAAGGTCGAGAACGTAATAGATACGTCGTAACACCCCTTTAAAGACGGGAGTCCATAACTAATGTGGCCACTCCGGGACATTAGGCAAAGACCCCCGCCTACCCGTGACAATTATACTTATGCCCTTCTTGGTTGAACCCCAAGCAGTCCCACAGCACCCTAAAGCATGGGGAGCAACCATGATATTTCCTCCCCATTTCTGCCACTGATGGCCGTTTCAAATGAAAATTTTGGACCTTCCAAGCTGGGACCTTCCAAGCCCAGGC
>JALLPI010001393.1:0-12852 GCA_036939935.1 Cyclotella atomus
ACCAGCTTTGGAGTGTACCAAGATCATACCAATTTGTCCTGTCGTCATCCAAAACACTGCCTTTCTTTCTTCCTTCATTTTGTCTTCATCCTTTTTCATATGTGTCTGGACAACTCCAACAAACGACTTGGGCTGGTCACCGATTGACCTTTTGAATGCAGAAAAGGATGATTCTGCAGGAGAAGAGGCTTGGTAACCTAGGGTCAAGTTTTCCATCCTCCAAGGATATCCCCACCTTTCCTTATGTTTAGCCATGGATTGAAGATACTGAGCAGCGTCAGGCCATTTACGGCAAGCCTCGGATAGAAGACTTTCCCATACTGATTTTTCAACAGTGTTTTCGACAAGATTAGACTTCACAAAGCGTTTGCAACCTACATAGTCCTTCATGCTCTTCAAGTTTTTAGGAAAATCAATGGCCATGATATGCCAAGTACAGGCACCGCAAAAGGTGACCTGTGGTAACCATTTCATAACCAGATGACTACTGATGCCTTCGCGATCGGGTGAATGTTAGATACCTGGATGAAATGACGGTTTGACCATACTTGTATGCTCACCTAAATCTGACATGGTGGTCTTGGCGACAGACTGAATGCCAGGGAATATGTTTACCAATGACTTAAGAACCCAATCAACAGCATCATCCCCATGTGTCATTGTCATTGCACCCATTCCATACAATATCTTTCCTTCACAGTTTACTACCATAACATTCCAAAACGAGAATCCAGAACTGGTTATACCACTTCTTGTATCATCAATAAAAAGAACATCGCCGAATTTGGCCAGTCTTGCCCTCATTCTACCACTCATCCAAGCAGTACCGGTGAAACGACCTTCAGTATCAGTGGCAATGTCGAAGTCAAAACCTGGAGATACAGCTTTGAGACCGTTCAATAGGATCTGCAACTTTTCAATCCCCTCTCGTCCACCTGCCTTTATCTCAGAAGCAATGTCAGCATTGAACAGGTAATCCTGCATTGATCTCATCTCTGTTTGAGTTTCTTCGTTTTCATCATTTGATTCCCACCCTCTGATTGGCAAATCCTTCATCAATCTGTATCTGAGGTTTGTAGCTTCCTCGATTGATACATCTGACAATCCAAAGTCCACTAGCTTGCTCCTGACGTCATTGGTGCCATACCGACCAGCCTTCACATCTTCCCTCAAACTGTTCAGTACATGATCCGGATACTTCCTTCCACTACGTCGAAGAACCAACATATTCATATCTTCATCTGCCCCACCATTACATCCATCAGTATGTTCCAATGATAGCTTTTTCAGAACAAGAGTGGTCGTATCCCACCCCTCCTTCTTCTTTGGATGACTTGCATTAATGACCATTTTACAATCACATTTGATGGAAATCCTGTTGGGTCGTTGGCCGGTACTCTTGCTGTCATATTTTCCACCTCTTTTGCACCTCCACCGATAGTATTTGTTATCTGGTTGCTGCTTCCTTGGAGCACTGCGATCAAAGTTACATTGGACCTTATGTTTTTCAAGATAAGAATTTACAGTGGACAAAAAAGCTTCTAGTGGAAGACATAGTCCAACATACAGTGTTGGACCAACAGCATCATTGGTGGAAGTAGCATTGGGAGTGGTGGCAGCATTGTGAGTAGCCTCATCAGGCTCCATTTGGGGAAGAGCTGGAACCAAAATGCTAGGGGAGGATGGTTCAATATGTTTATTGGCATCTGTGCTGATAGGGATAAAATCTGTAACTGTGATATCAGCAGTGGCAGCAACAGCTGCTTCAGGGCTGTTGCTCATGTTGCTAATGTGTCTGTGCTATATGTGTGGTAGTGGGTGTGAGCCTAGTAGTAGTACCTACATGTGTTAGCATATGAGTTCCTCTGTATTCATAAGCATTGGGACAGTGTGGGCCCTCCCATGGGCCACAGGATACCTTTTTAGACTCCAGCTATGGGCCGAACGTATCTTTTGGACNTCTAGAGAAGTGGGACTCCTCTAAAGTTGGGAGTGTTGGGAGATTTTTGGGAGATAAAGTGTTGGGAGACGTAGCCCCTCTCCAATAATTCCTGTTAGACCCGTCTTCCGTGAGAGAGGTATCGCACATGTGGTACCATAGATATCATATAGTGACTAATCACCACACTCATACGAGCTCGAGACCTATCGACTATCGTATCACAGCATCGAGACGCAACCTCACACAACACACAAGAAAAAGAGCATCCGATCCATCGGCAAAGATCAGCAATCAGCTTCCATCGCAGCGCTGTCGGCATCAGCAGCAGCAAGCAGTCATCTATCTCGTCCCATCGTCTCGTGATTATGATGCACAGAGAATTACCCCTGCTCAAATCATTCTACAACTCAGAAGACTCTTCATCACTTTCAATAAAGAAGCAAGTGCTCGAATCAACTTGCCTCGAATCATATCAAATATTCAAGAATTGCTCGTCACAATCTAGAGGAACAGAGGGGTTCAATTGCACAGAGGCTGTGGGTGCATATATGAAGTGTGTGTTGGGTGGGAATTGCCGTGCTGATTTGGTTGCTGAAACACCAGAATTCAAAGAGATGGAAATTTTGATAGAGAAATACTCTAGATGCATATCACACAACATCGTAGAGAGTCATGCGTTCATCGGCAAGCTTCGGTTAATATTGTATTATTGCTTAGATTGGAACAGATGGTACCTGAGTGTACCATAACAATTACAATGTACAAACTTAAACCTCAATACAGTATACTGATCATTTTGCGGCTTGGCTCGATGAAAAAAGTGTAAGCTTTATCGAACTGAAATGTCAGCGTGTGAAACGAACGAAACGACTTCGCTCTTACCTGTTCGTACAAGCAAATGAAAATGAACTCAAAGGTAAAGATATTGCAATATCAAGACAGTAAGCATCCACAGGCATCATACACAGCAACCGACCATTCAGGATCTCATGCCGTTTCACAAATTGGTCGCTCTCAACATTCTGTTGTGTCATTTAACCGCGGCGTTCATACCTCCGGTACTTGTGCAGTCTCCGACGCACATCAAACACGTGAGGTCAAAGACGTCATTGTATTCAACTCCTCGAAAAGATGATACTCAATCCGAAATGCAAGTGTTGGGAAATCAAATGATATTAGCCGCAGCCAACGAAGCAGGTGCTACTGAAAAAATGATTAGCATCGAGTGGAAGGCCGATCGGATCATTGTTACTGTAGATGTCAATGCCGACGAGAGTTACACGGGTGATAGCTTTGAGTTGGATGACATATCAGAAGAATGGGAGGATGCATCGTATGAATTTGAAGATGGCGAAGATTTAATACTTGAACTTGATGATGATGATGAACTGGCTTCTATGAACTTTGATGATGAAGATGACGACGATTTTGAGCCCAGTAATCGCGTTGACGTAACAAAAGTTGCCCGCACCATTAACGAGTACCTATCACGGGATGGCGAAGGCTCTTTAGGTGATAGAATTGCCCAAATACACGAGATCGAAGTTACCACCCCAGAGTTTGACAACGTGCTGCGTGGAGAACGGATGTTTCAAGTCTACAAAGGCTTTGAAGTAATTGTTGAACATTGGGAAGAAAAGGAAAAGAAAGGCAATAATACAAGCGAAGGCGAGTCAACTCGAAAAAAAGTTGTAACGGACGGCAAATTAGTAGGACGTGATATGGAAAAGAACAGAACAACAATCAACGTCAAGGGAAGGAATAAGAACATCAAAAATGAATTGATAGAGTCTGTGAAATTGCCCAAAGCCAAGCGCGAGAAGGGTGCTAAGTAAGCTAAGTTAAGACATTGATCATAAATAAATAATCAACATTAGGTATTCATCATTAAAACAGACTAACACGCAGGGGAGGGTCTACATCGGGGTCATTAGGATCCTCTTTTCTCACGAAACCCATCTTGCGTAGCTGAGATACAACGCCATTATTTAGGAACAGAGCAGCAAATAAGAGCTTGTCTGCAGCCCTTCTTATGTTGAAATCTCCAATCCCAAATCCCTGAGCTATTCCTACTCCAAACGCCCAAAGACCCACACATACATTCAACTTGATAAAAGTAGACCCGTCCAATCTATCCCTTTCTGCGCCATCTTTCAAAATGCACAAAAGTACACTCAACAAACTCAGTCTAGCAATTGATGATATGTTCAGACTAACTGGTAATGAGAATAGTCTTGCTCCTTGAGATAAGTTGAATGCTAGCTCTGGAATGTTACAGATTGGATTGAGTACAGTGACCAACAAGAAGAAAGTTCTGTAAAATGACGCTGGTCTCTCCTCTGATACAGGACAGCTCTCGACTACATGCCTGCACCCTTTGACGATTTCTATCAAAACATTCTTCACTCTATTATTGAAACCTCCAGCACTGTACTCCCATCCAACAAATGAAACAAATGATGTGATAAACTTGGTGATCTGACTAAGCAGTAATGTGCTCATAACTCCAGCTCCGAATCTAGAGTTGCAACCCACTTCTCCTGGTAAACTCCATAACCCGATCAAACCAAACAGTAGCACTCCAAGAGTTAGCCTTTTGTAGGTCTCAGATGTATATAATCGTTTTGTATTGACAGCATCTGCAAGTATTTGGCAAGAACATCCTGCTAATAATAGATAGCCCAATGCCCCCGCTGTATAAGTTGCTAAAAGGTTTGGTTGGTGCCGAGTAAGGGTTGTAGCTGTTGATGCAGTGGTTGATATAATTCTAGCAGCATCGAGAGCTGAATTCGGGTAGTTCCAAACTAGCGCCAGTGAAGTCATTGCATTTAGTACAGCTGCAATTATGTACCCTCTAGCCAAGAAGCGAGGCGGGTCTGGTACATGCAGTTTTGCTTCAACTCCATCATTCGTAGCGTTTGATTCGACTTCGCTTGCTGATAAAGAATCAACACCATCGTCGTTTGAAGAAAACATAACTACGTTATGATTCTGGTGCACATTCGACGGTGAGACGTACCTCATGGCATGACAATGATCGTGTAAAATCAACATAGATCTTAAAGTGTCAACATATGCAATCTATCAATGTGGCTTCGAAACAATTTGGTTGACTGAAATGATAAATGATGCGTAACGCTTACCTTTTTACAGAGCTCTGTTGAGATGCAAATTGAAAGCCACACGAGGACGACACAATCAGCCACAGAACAAAGTAGCTAACAAAACGTTGTTGCCCGCATTTTCGATTCATGGCACAAGACAGCATCCAGTAGAGGTGGAGTGGTTGATGTTTTCTCTCTGGATTTCATTTACTCAAGAGGTAACAATACAGATTTTCATATTTAAATACCTTTTGGGTTTATTTAAGAATTAAGCATTATTCAAGCGCTACCACTCTTTCCTCTTACTCTTTGGTTTGTATTGCGGTTGGATGTTTAATACGTTGAAGAAGAAGACAACAATCAATAAAATCTGAACACAACCAGTATCACAAGACCAATACTCTCAACTCTCAATTCCCACAATATCAATTGCCCTCTTCTCTTACCCAAGAGTCATAGAAACCCCAGTCATCATTTTACATACTACTCTGCTTCTTCTCCAAACTGTCACCCACAGCCTTGCGAATATCCAAATAACGATCTTGGCATGATGCTAAGCAGTATTGTTCTTTTGAGTCGAGACGGTCTCCCTGAATAATATTTTACAGTACACATGATGTTGATGGTGAGATAGATTGGTGCATGTACTCATTGTTTGAATCGAGATGCAAAATATGGATTTTGGCAAGACAGCCAAGAACAACTATTGATCTGTAGTTCAATAACACTATAACTCACCGAAGTACCAGTACATTTGTCAAAACACGCGGCGGTCATATTTTCTATCATGGCGGCCATGATTTGTTGATTGGCCTGCCCTTGAGCTTGAGCCATCACGGCTTGTTTCTGCTCTGCTGTGAGGCTTTGGAGTGCTGATGGATCCATTGTTGCTGCTGTTGTTAGAAATAAGGATGGAGGACTGGAGGCTATGGTGTGGTTTGTCGGCGGTGTGGTGTCTCGGTGGCCGGTGTGGAGGTAGGTGGAGGTGCTCGATGGTTGTTGAAAGGCGTGATCTCTGTGACCTTTTCTCCCTGATTGGCCCTGTCTCGGTTAGTTATAGGGTAAGCCTTATCTTTGGCGCCATTGCCATTGCTGACCCGCTCTTCCTCCTTAATCCTCAGTCCTCAGCCTCGGCATTTGAGCTCATCTCCAAAATCTCGATGTTAAACTCAGACGAAGTCGATTAGGCATGAAGCTCACGGCGTCTCTTCTGTTTTTATATCTTTCACTGAGTGCTAACTCATCAGCATTCGTTCCTACGCCATGCGCCAACCAACGTCGTATGGAACACGTGCGTCACGTACCGACGGCACTACATCAAACCGATCCTGAACGGAAGCGAGACAAAGTCCGCTCCTTGATAGTAAACACGGCGAGCAAAGCAGCTTCGCTGTCTAAATCTGTACTTAACAAAGGAGGGGCGCCAATTGCAAATGTATTGATAGAAGCAGCTACGGAAGGTGGAGGAATCGCATCCGAAAAGTTGATCGAAGTGCTCAATAAAATTGAAGTTACTCTTGACAGGGTAGAAGGAGAAGTCAATTCGTTAAGAGGGGAGTTACGTGGTATTAGGAATACGTTGGTCTCTTCTACGGCTGGTGACGCAAATCAGGCGGCATATCCAGGCGAAGGTGCCGTTTCAACTGAACATTTTGTAGAAGCAATGAAGGCACAAGATGATGGATCGATCGAAATTGAAAGCACAGCGAATTTACCCACTGAAACAGTTACATTGACAACGGACCTATCAACCGTAGACCTATCTACATTGAAATATGAGGATATTGATTACTCACTGACCGAAATGGCGCCACCATTTATTACCGAAGACGAATGTTTGGTGCCAGGGGAGCCATTGGTCAGAGTTGAGAAGGCACCCCAAAATAGTCGAAGGATATTTGCTGGTATTGACATTCCTGTTAGTGTGGACGAGGTTTGGAATGTAAGTTTTGGACTCGTCATATTGCATTTTGTGGGTTTCGTGTTGAATCTAAAGATTGCATCTCTGTCTGTATAACTTAGCTTCTCACCAACTATGAGAATCTGCAAAAAGTTGTACCCAATCTTGTAGTTAATGAAGTTCTCCAACTATTCCCTGGAACAAATGATCCAGAGCCAATTGCATCGATTCAATCTGAATTGTCAGATTCTGAGCAATGCAGAGAGATTGCTAATAGAATGAAGGGTGCGGTATTGCGGCAGGTTGGTGGTGCTAAGGTTGTTGGTATTAATTTCTCGGCTAGGACTACATTGGAGGTTAGAGAATGGCCTGATGTGAGTTATTGTACTGTTTGGGCTTTGATGAGTCCAGAAATGGAATTGTTCACCTTGTGATTTGTATTATAGGGTATGCCAGACTTTGCTCATTATGAAGATGAAGTTTACGAGGGCAAATCCAGATCAGACAGGGCAAAGGAAAACAGTGGTCGAGAATTGACACGGTATGTATTCCCGCGACCGTTTGCATTGTCGTCTCTGCCGCATAAGGATATTTCGATGCAGAGTATTGAGAATGATGATGGAGAGTTTAGGATGTACCAGGTAGGTGTGCTATTTGAGGGTAATGATTAGTTTGATATGTGCCCCATTTGTTGACATCATTTACATTCACTTGGCTGCTGGATGTTCCCAGGGTGTGTGGAGAATGCAACCACTACCAGGCTGTGCTCCCGCAGGCGAGTCTGCGATGAGACTAACATATGCTGTGGAAGTCTCACCAAGGCCCTATCTGCCAGTTGCTCTTGTTGAAAGGAGAATAGCAGCAGATTTATGCAACAACTTGATTGCTATCAGAGAGCATTTGGCTGGATCAAAGTAACGGGCAGCAATGGTCTTCGTGAGGGAAGATAGAAGCATAGAACGTGTTCTATCGGTAGAAGTAGCATATTAGTAAATCAACGAGCAAAATATAATGTATTTTTGAACTGTAACTATAATGAAATCTAATTGAACAAAGGAAAGACAAAATGAATATGTTGTTCTTGGAAAGAGTCTCGTTGACGACACATTGCAAATCAATCGTTGTGCTTTGGCTTCTTCGCCGGTCTGACTCCTACACCATCTCCAGCCATGGAAGCCATGGCAGGTGGCCTTCCAACCAAAGCACCGCCCCCAAGACTCTTCTCCGGCTTATCCCCCCTCACAGCCTCTCTATACTTGGCCAAATAAATCTTCAGAGGCTCAACATACTTGTCAAATCCCAGGGTACTCATTGCCCAAAGCAAGTCGTCGCCATTAATCGTCTTTCGTTTCTCTTGCATACATTTATCTGATGCTTCGGAAGTGATGAAGGATATGAATTCAGAGACGCATTCTTGGACTGTTTCTTTGGAATCCTTGGCAATTTTTGCGTTTTCGGGGAGGACGTTCTTCATTATTCTTGCTATATTTGCAATGGGTAGGTAACGATCCTATTGTGTGACGGGTCGGTTGGTATGGTGCGAGATGATATGAAAGAAGGCAAAGCAATGGTGGCGAATTGTTAGTTACGGTCGGTATTGGGTCAGTAGAGAACAAATAGAACAAACAAGAGAAGTATCTGCAAATGAATCATCTCTTTCCGAAAGCACATCAACAACAAGAACAGATGAACAAACACAAGCAAAACAAAGGATCAAAATCAAGGGTTAAAATATGCATAACATATGGAACAAGCGCTGCAAAAACACAAATGTCTTTGACACGCGCACCTGTTCCAAAACATGACTTTCATGATCCCTCTGACCGGGAAGTTGATAGCCAGCAGATCCACCAGGAATGGATGCCGCAGCCGACGGTGGATATAGAGGATAGATGTGCTGCCGCTGCGGCTGGGTGTGGCCTTGGGCTTGTGGTGGGCGTGGATGTTGTTGTTGGTTCATGGTGTCTCGTGTCTTGATATCTTTTGTTCGGTGAGGGTGCGAGATGAGGGAGGAGGAGTCCGATTTGTATCCACATATGCCACGTGTAGACTTATAAGATAGGTTATGAGTTGTAATTAGCTGTTTTAGTGTCCACTTTTAGCGCCATAACGCCCGTCTCGCTCCGCACCCTCAAAATGACGCTATCTCATGCATCAGCGTAGATAGACCAAGCAAACAACCATGAGCTCCGAGCCCCGCAAAAACCAAGGAGGACGCCGCGGAGGCAGAGGCCGAAGCAGCGGCCGCGGAGGCCGAGGCAGCAACAACACGAACTTTGCAGGCCGCGGCCCCAAAAACTTTGCACCTCCTCGCCACACCAACGCTCGACCGACCACCGATCGGTCTCCCTTCGTCATACCAATCCACACCACTCTCGACTCCCTCCAATCCGAAGAAGACACCATCCACAACAACGATGAGCTTCCCCAATCGCCACGCCAAGAGCGCGAAGACCACCAACACTGTCTCATCTGCTACAGCTCCTCCCTCCACAAACATCGCACAGTCAGCCCCTGCGGCCACGACGACATTTGCGCTCCCTGCACCCTCCGACTGCGATATTTGCATGACGATAAAAAATGTGCCGTTTGCAAAACTCCCGCCGATTCGGTCATTGTCACTTCCGAAAGTAAAAAGTATGCAGAGTTTCACATGTGGGGAGAGGATTTGGGAAGCGGATACGTGTATAGGGCTGACTGCGGGATGCATTTCTCAATCGAGTATTATGATAGTATTGTCTTGCCGTTGTTTGGGTATCGATGTGGAATGCCGGATTGTGACTTTGACGAGAGTGAATTGTACGTTGATCAAGGTGAGGATAACGATGTCAATAAAAAGAAAGAGGGATCAAGGCAGGTGAAGAAACGTCTGACGAATTTGGATGCACTCAAGTCTCATCTTCGGACGGCTCACGGTCGAACCTTGTGTGATTTGTGCATCGTTAATAAACGAGACTTTGTCTCGAAACTCGGTAGGTTTACTCCGGAGGGGATTAAGATGCATCTGACGAAAGGAGATGGAGACGACACGGGTTTTACAGGTCATCCGTTGTGTGAATTTTGTCGCCCACTTCGGTTTTATGATATTGTCAAGCTTCACGAGCATTTGAACAAGGAACATTATAAATGCCACATTTGCGATCGCATGGGCAAGCCGAATCAATTCTTCAAGGATTATCCCAGGTTGGAGACGCATTTTGATAGAGCCCACTTCATGTGTCATGATAGGCAGTGTTTGGAGGCTAGGTTTGTGGTTTTTGAGAATGAGATCGATTTGAGAGCGCACGAGAGCAGTGTGCATGGATTGGCCAAAGGACGAGGTGATTCCAAGATCAAATTGGAGTTTCGTGTGAGGAGAGAGGGTGAGCAGTTGGAGCGCCAGTCGGTGCCTAATAGTGAGGATTTTCAGTATGGACTGAATGGAGAGGCGTTTGTACCTGAGGCATTGCCTGGAGAGAATGAGCAAAGGAGGCAGGTGAATGAGCCGATGATATCTGATGCCAACCATGCGGCAAGAACTGCCGAGCTTCGAGCTCAGGCTGCCAGGATTCGCGAGAGGAATGGGACTGATGGCGGCAATGCTGAAGCTTTTCCTGCTCTAGGTGGAATGTCAGCCGCAGCAGCTTCTGCAGATGGTAATGGACTGATGGTGGGTTGGTCTGGAGGAGCAGGAGCTGTATCGGCTGGTACTCGTCTGAAACGGAATCCTGTTGGTGCTGTGACGGAAGAAGACTTTCCAAGTCTCGGTGGCGGCTCGACAAACAACAGAACCAACCGTTATAAAGCTCTTGGACTCGGCAATAGGAATGCTAAGCAACCTGCACTTCCGGCTGGTGCCAACTTTTCTGCAATCGCTGCCACGGGTGGTAGAGGTGTTGGGTCGGCTAGATCCATTCCTTCGTCATCAAAACCGATCTCAACTGTTGGCTATGCTTCATCCATGCCAATTTCTCGTCCTCCGGAGATGTCTAGCGATAATTTTCCAAGTCTTGGTTTGGGAAATAGACCTACACCGCAACCTTTCGTCCCGGGCTCTACCAAATCTCCCAATATTACAACGAGTAACTTTCTTTCATTAGAAGTTGCAAGCAACAAGAATAAGACGCGAGTTCAAAAAGCTAACCCATACGCTGCTGCTCAGGTTCATGCCAGAAAACTCCGAGAGCAAGGCCCTTCTTCGGATCCCTTTCCATCACTATCGAATACATCAGATTTTCCGCCTCCTCCAACTAGTAAAGCCAAAAGACTGACTGCCGCTTCGTTGGTGCCGAAAAAGGCTCCACAAATAGACAATATCTTGCAATTTCCACCTCCAAGTGCAGCTGCATCTTCGAATGTAACAAAGACAGATCTTAAAGCAGGTATGAATACAATTGATCAATTGAAGGATGTATTGGGATCTGTACGTTACAAAAAGCTGAAGGCACTAACGAAGAGTTTCGCGTCGGGGTCAACACGACCCGACAATTATGTTGACGAGGCGGCGGCGCTGTTTGATAAAGGCTTGAGTGATATTAGCTTTTGGACATACGTGCCTGATTTAATTGTGTCGTGTCCAAATGCAGATGGTGTAGCGCGTGCAATGCAGCATTTGGAGAGTGTAAGGGTTGCTAATCAGTTGCAGGAATTGGAATTTGCTAGCTAGAGATGAATCACTTAAGCTTTTAGGTGAAAATCACAGGACTACTTCCTGAAGAGGACCTAATTGTACTCCCAACATGATCCGCCTTTCCTTCAGCTACGAATTCGCGATACTTGACTTGCGATACTTGACTTGCGCAAGACTGAAGTGTTCAAGACAGGTGTTCAAATCACCAGTGTTTCGGTAGTGATGCCTGCTAGTTCACATGCTTAAGCTCCGTCCATATAAGATCTGTGATCTTGACATTTTGATATTGTATAGTCACCATTGCAACCGCTCTCTTCTGCCTGCATCAAGAGGTACATGTGCTCAAAGTTCTGTTTGCACCCTTCCTCTGAATAATGCTTCATCTTTTCTTTCCTTGCCTTGCCTCTTTCTAACCATGAAGGATCACGTGTTACTCTGTGTAAATGATAACATGCCAAGCCCGCTATAAAGGCTCGTCTGAAAGTACGTAAAGCAAGGCATTTTCCATTGTGTTTGATTCAATGGAGATATAGTTTTCACAAGTCTCTTGAATGTCACCAGTCAAGAACAAGAAAGATCTGTAAAGTTTGTGAAAGGCGCTGGCATTTCGTGCTTTTGTTAGACGTGAATCCGATTGAGTGAACAGCGAGAACAAGTGCATCTACTTACAGAGTCAGCGAATATTTTTCATTGCGCTTTGGCCAATGAAACTCGATTCTTCATTCCCGATATCATCACTGCACCCCAATAGCTTGTTCAGCGATTGCTGATTTGTCAGTATGAACCCAAGTCTTGCTGCATCTCGTTTTTCAAAGAACTCGCAAGCACTCACAAGCCTCAGTCAACGCCATCTTACCGTTGAAAGCTGCGGTGCACACCAAAAAAGGTTGGTAACATACTGCAGTCGATTCATTGATGCCCAATAAGTATCTCCACAGATGCAGAGATTGACTCTCCCTGTCAAAATAATTCTAGTGCTGCATGGACAGGTTCGACAAAACTTTTAATCTCTACTAGCACAAGCAGGACAGCGCCCATTTCCTGGGCACAGAACTTCGTCGCTATTGATTTTCCAAGTTGAGCAAACGTGTGACCTACGTGAAACGATCCCAGATGACCGAGGTAAAACCAAAGTAACAAAATCCCGTTGAGGCCAATGTAGAAATGCCGTGTAACATCGTCAGCTGTACAATCTTCATAACCATTGGCGGAGTAGAGAAGGGCGAATGGCATGCTGTGATAATGTCGACAGGATACTACGAGAATGACGGGCGTCCCCTAATTCGAAGTAGTAGGG
>JALLPI010001394.1:0-11524 GCA_036939935.1 Cyclotella atomus
AAATTAGATAACAGATTGATTACGAATCCCAACCATGGTATCACACCTTCTGTAGGGACTGATCTAAAAGCATGCCGTACCTTGGCCACCACCGACTCAAACTCGGCGAAAGGGATTCCAGCCACCCTTGCTGTTTTTTGCTGTTCTCACCCACTTGTTTAGAGTGGTGAGTAAGAACTGGAGCTTGCTCTCCCCTAATATCATAGTCTTTGCATCCCCGTCGAAGTCAAAACCTAGGATCTCTTTATTCAGGTCCCAGCGACCCTCTCCCATTTTCAGCTTTTTGTTACTGATCGGATCGTTGTCATGTCATCCACATTATCCGCCGGAAATACATCATGAATGCCAGTCATCACTCCCTGTGCAACATGCACCAGTTTGTCCTGTGATGTAGGTATTGCCAACAACATAAAGTCATCGACGTAAACCTCCACAAGACACCGCAGCTCAGCCGAACCTGTGACCGGTAGCCTATTCACTGCCTCGCTACCCATCACCATGTGCTGGAATTTGTGTTCCGGGAGGCTCCCCACCGGAGTCTCCACATAGTCCATCGCTACATCACGAGCCGTCTCGCTCGCTGCACAGAAATACGGAGGTGATTCGACCCACCCCATTTTTAATGACGCCGGCACTACCAGTCATACGGGTTCACCCTCGGGTTGCGGGAGGACATAGCAAAAATTCTATTCCTTGCCCTGTTTGCACTGCATTCTCCAAAAGTCGTCCTTGATATCATACTTGGCCATAAAAACTTTATCGTCTTCTCCCGCTTCGGCAAAAGCATGAATGATGCGCTCCAGAGAATGGCCCATCTCATCTGTTGCTCCCGCCGGAGCCAACAGAGTGGTGCTGTCATTCACAGATTGCAAAATCCCACCATTTCTCAACTTCAACGTCCATGAGAGGTCCAAAATTGCACGAAAAGGCTTCGACTTGCGGGGCACTATCGCCAGGGGTGATATTTTCAATTGTACTGGAGGGTCGTCCTTGATATCGTCCCACAGGACGACCCGACACTGCCCAATTCGTTCCTTTTCTTTGATCTCATCCGCCAGTTGGGCCATCCTCTGGCACCAGTGCCGAGATTTGAGGCCCACGATCGATCGCTTCTTGCATCTCCTCTTTTGTCCACGGCTTTCCCGTTCTGCTGGGACAGCCTTTCGTCGCATATTGCAGTAGTTTTTCTGCCGCAGGGTGATGGAGGGTCAGTCCCTTGGGGCACATGTCCCCCCTCCACTGCCCCAGATGATCCAACTCCGGTGGGACCTCAAATGTCCCTTGGTAAACCGACCAGTACGTTGGGTCTTCTTGCTGCATCTGCTTCTGCTGCCTCACCCGTTTGTTGTCACGCCGCAGCTGCCGTTTGTTGCTGCCATCCACCTCCTCCCCGGTCTTGAGTTGTGGAGGTTGTAGCCCAGGCCACCTACTCGTTTCCTCCGGGGCCTCTTCCTCTTCTCCATCTGATGGGCCCTCTTCATCGCTACTTGAATCCGCTACCTCATGCCTTCGTGCAAGAGGAGGTAAATCCTTATCACTATCTTCTGATTCATCCACCCCATCGTCTTCTCTCTTCCTTTTCTGAGCCAGCCGTTGGTGCCGTCGTACCCGTCGTCGTCTGCTGGGGCGGTGTTGTGCCACTGGAGGTAAATCCTTATCACTACCTTCCAATTCATCCACCCCATCGTCTTCTCTCTTCCTTTTCTGAGCCAGCCGTTGGTGCCGTCGTACCCGTCGACGTCTCCTGGGGCGGTGTTGTGCCACTTTTGGCTCCACTTCAGTCGTCATTACCATGCAGTCCTGTGCCGTCTCATCCCCGGTTTGAACAGGCAGCACAGAAATATCCTTACCTTGCCCTCCGTCCAACAAGACCCTGCTTTCGTCCTTTGTAATATCTATAATGGTAGACACACCGCCCTGTCCACATGCGCGTTGTTGTTGTTTAATTACGATGCTCTGGGCGGCCCCGCCAATCATGTTGCATGCTCTTTTTGCCAATGCCGCCACTGAATCATTCGGATCCTCCGCCTCTACTCCTTGAGATGCCTCCCATGAGTGCATACCTTCCAAGCATCTCGCCGCACTCGCCTGTACGCCTAGTCAGGCCTGACGCTGCCTCTTGCGCCCCTCGTCATTGCCTGCCTGTTCTTCTTTTGTGGGCAATTGTTTTGCCAGATAGTCAGCCCCGGGTTTTATTTTTGTTGCGCACTCAGCCGCAAAACCGTCATTCAGATCTTTGCCGTTCAGGTGCTGAAAAATGCACATGCGCCCAAAGCGGCACTTGCCGAACACATTTCCATAACACAACATATTGCTTTTTCCTTTAAATGCTGGTCTCCAAACAGGCAACTCCTCGCGTCTCACATTAGCTGCGGTCAATACATCATCCAGTTTTACCATTGGGCGGTGGCCCCCCCTCGCCCCGCGTTGTTATCCCCCGCGGCAGTGATCCCCTGCATAAATGCAAGCTCCTCATCATCTGCGTCAGGTCCATACTGTCCTCCGGGCGCCCTCTGAGCAGCCCCAGCCCACCGTGGCTGCATGCTGCATCAGCGTGTCTAAATTGAAAAGAGCACGCCGGATTTATTGATTTTGTGAGCCCGACGCCAATTCATCCTCCTCCCCAGGGGTTAACACATTCTGTACCGCTGTACCCCATATACTGGGGCCAAAGATGCGTGCCATGGTTACTGCATTTGAATCCTCTGCGCCTCCCTGTGCACCAAAATCTGCTGCCACTCCTGTACCATCTGCTCCCGCCGCGCCCGCCGCGCCCGCCTCCCCATCGTCACTGCTTCTCTGAGAATGAGAGGGCATACTGAATTATTGTCCGTTTGTGTGTATTACTCGTCCTTTTGAAAGCTTTAGTCTACCTAAACAACCCGCAAATGCAGCCGCCATGCATTGAAGGGTGCTCTCCAAAAGGAATAAGAGCTTCGCGTGCATTCCTCAGAACACCAGGGTGAAAGAGAGAGCTCTCCGTCTTCGGTCTGTCCGTCACCACAAAATGGACCTCTAGAGAGAAAGTAGGTCCCACAAACAGAACGGATTCGGTCCGGGTTTACAAAATGACAGCCTAAATGATTATTTTCGAAACTAAAAAGGGCTTAAAAAGTATCTAAACAAAAATCCTTGACTGACGCTTCTCTCCCTCGCTGACACCACACTTCCATGATGTTGTGAGACGAAGATCCATACGTCACAATAAAATATAAGTGTTCAATACTCTTCTGTAAGTTAATATCCTGGATGGAAAGATTGAACGAGATTCGTGCTGCTCAGGGGCTTTGTCTGTAATCCAGTCTGTTGCATTAGTCCCCATGATGGGACATTCCATCGTCCACTCCGTGATGTTTTGATTGGGTTGCGGCCTCGGATTGCAATTGGTATTGCATTGTTTAAATCTTATTCGTGATGCTAATTGATCACTGAAAGAAAATGCGCATCGTATAACATTTTTGTTCTTTGATGTGTGGTTTCATAACATTATATCAAGTCGATTTCATTTACTCGAAAGCAACATGACGACCATGTCAAGTTGTTTCAACTTGTCTTGCGTTTGCTAGATGTGTGGATGTGCTTTTTATGAAATCTCTAAATAATGTGTGGTTCTTCGTGCAACTTTTTTCACTTGGCTTCTAATTTTGGAGCTCATTTGATTGACAAACAATATTATACTCAAATTCTGCATAACTTCTCACCATACATCACAGCTGAAGCAAATACTTTATCACGACAATCTACAGCAATGAAGTCCATCATTACTGCCCTATTTCTTGCCACAGCTGCCCCAACAGCAGCATTCGTTCCATCTTGTATGAATCGTCTGACATCAACAACAGCTTTGCAAGCAGAGGCGTCTCGCCGTACTATGCTAACCAATTCACTTGCCGGGCTCGTTATATTGGCGCCATCTTGCGCTTTTGCACTTGAGACATACTTGACTGAACCAACTGATGAATTCAAAGAATCGGAACGTCAAAGAATGGAATTCCGTAAAAAGCAGCTCTTGATTAAATCCGAATTTGTTAAGGTATTGGCCCACTTGACAACCGAAGCTTCGAGTGAAGACGAACTAATCACTGATCTCAAAACACTTCGTGAATTGGTGATTCAAACTGGTGGACTGCCATTGGGTATTAAAAAGGAGGATATGTACAAGGTTATCAGGGGAAGAAAGGCCAAGGGAAGTTGGCCTACGGATGTGGAGATTGCATATCAGAAGTTGAAGGCTGAGGTGGCTTATCAGCAGAGCCCGAATACAGAGAAAGATTTGGAGAACCCACTTTAAGACTTTAACTGTGAGTTATTGATTTGGGGATCAGTTGTATTGTGGGGATTGAAAATCGAAACATGGGGGTCTATACGTCGTCTTTATAAATTACGAAGCGCAAGAGAGTGTGGGGCGAAAGTTGGGGCACACTGGTTGACAAAAAGCAATCAGATCGTTTGAATATGTCATCATGAAATATTACTGCAGCAAAAAAGACATAGTAATTACTTTTCTTCCACAGACATGGGTTTAACTAAACATCGCCGCAGCACAACAAATACAACTATTTTTCATCGACCGACATGCGTTCAATCTTCTTCAAACTTTCCTCTATTTTGGCAATCTCAGTCAGCACCTCCTCACGAAGCTCCTCATGGACTGACACCAAACACACATCTTTCAACACGCCAATCCGTTGGTGCACATCATCTAAGCATTCGCTAACAGATGTGGGTTGAATCTCACTGTATCTGTAAGATGTATATGGTTGAAAATACTTCTGGAAGAGTGAGGCAAGAACCAGTAAGAGTGTTTTTAATGCTGAGTTCTTTGCCTCTGACAGCTCTGCAGACCTGCTGATAGTTGCTGCTTCCCCATTTACTTTGTCATTCACTGGAGATGGGATGTTATCCTCATTGTACATTGGCTTTTCTGGTTCTTCAGAATCACTTTCACCTTCCACTTCAACAGCATACTCTGTAGAGCCCTCCACGATTCTTCTCAACAGCTCCAACTGTGCCGTACTTGTCTCCTTTCCAGTATTGTTCCTAATTTTACCCTCAAACAAGCATCCCTTTACAAACCTAACATGCATTCCGACTTCTATAATTAAATCCCTGGCTCCATAACGAGATGCTACATGACGCACCTCCACAACGAAGCAATCTGCATACGGAAAGCCTTTCATCTGCATCGATATGTGCACGATGCATCTATCATCATTGCATCTAACAAGTCTTTGGGTGTGTTTTACTTCTACCAAAGTCTGCCCGATGGTTTGTTTCATAAAGTTAAATGTGATGACTCGTTGATGCGTGTAAGTTTGTTCACACCAATTACCTGTGAACTCTCCTTCCTCCCATTCAGATACAACAACATTGTTTTTGCCACATGACTCTAGGAAGGGTGCGTAGATTGGTGGCTTTTCGCAGTTGTTGCCTTCTGACCATGCCACTTCGTAATAGTCCTAGAACGAGTTTGACATTTGCTGTTATTTCTGACTTCTGATGACAGTTTTTTGCAATATCAAGTACAAGTGCCAAGCTTTCCTTACCTGCATAGAAACACCTTTCAGCCTCTCCTTTCCAATAAAATTCATCTTACTAATGATCTCATCCAAAGGCATTTCAAACGGCTTCTCCTTCTTTTTCTTTATAACTGGCTGCATCTTGGCTTTTTCAATGGCGTCACATATTGTATCAAACACCAACTTTCTATCCTTCAAAATGGTAGTGAATAAGTACTCAGTGTGACCTCCTTCATTGTGATTTGCAACAGTTATCTTAAAAGCTCCCATCTTGGAAGTCTTGTCAATGGCAATATCTTCGTAGTAGAATGTGAGTTCTGTAGTGGTGCCTTCGAATAATAGAGACGACTCATCAAGATGCAATTTACCCGACTCGGGGAGAGCGATGCCTTCTGGCCAGTAGTTTGCAGAGAACTCGAATGGACTGTGGGTGTTTTCTGTAGCAGCCAGTTCATTGTCGTCCGATTTGCTTCGTGTTAACTTAGCGTCATGAGATAATGAGGTGCTTTGATCTGAGCTTTCGTGCTTTAGACCAGCCCTATGTGCTAGACGAGCTGCCATGCCTTTGGCACCATCAGTGGCTTTAGCCATCTATCTGCAAGTGAGAAAGAGGAAAGAGAGAAGTGGGCGGCCGGGCTGGCTGCTGGCGCTGCTGCTGCTTTTGAGGTTGCAGGCATCTCCGAGAGGTCTCATGGTGCTTTAGACTATGCTGTTACCTTTTCAGATCAAAAACTCGCCTCTTCCTCTTCTCTTCTCTTCTTCCCCCTTTCAGCTAGTGGACATGTTCATGTTAATTCCAAAAAAAAACCACCACTCCTTCCCCCGAAAGGAACTGCGTTCAAACTATTCATAGCAGGCTCAACTCTGGGCCCTTTAGTCGATTCACTTCATAATCAATGTCTCTTGACATATGACTTCCTTCCAATAACAATTGACCTTCCTCATTCTCATTCGTCTTCGGAACATACATTTGCTTCAAGCTGGGCAGTGCCGCCTCTGCTTGGATTTGCATACATTGTACTTGGGTACTTATTGCCACGGGTCGTCGAATTGCTCGTTGCGAATT
This sequence comes from Cyclotella atomus, assembly GCA_036939935.1. Classification (NCBI taxonomy): domain Eukaryota; phylum Bacillariophyta; class Thalassiosirophyceae; order Thalassiosirales; family Thalassiosiraceae; genus Cyclotella; species Cyclotella atomus. The sequence goes on from JALLPI010001394.1 coordinate 6,586, forward strand.
CAGGAGTACGCGCCAATAAAAACACAGACAAAGACAGGAGGAGTGCAATGCCAGAAATAGAGGAAAAGTTAGCAATGCAAGCCATATTAGCAGTCTCAAGTACAGCTGCGATTATAAAGCTATCTCAAGTTCTCGAGACCCATTCAGGCTCGACTTATCAACTCGGTCATCAAACTGTATTATTGGACGCAAAGACAAACTTGATATTCATGGCATTGGCAGATGCACTTCAATGGGTAGCATTAGATAGAACCTTGATTGCTTTGATCGCAGCAATTATTACTGCAATAGGTGGCCCATTGTCAGAACTACCATTTGTGGCACATGGATTTTGGCACTACAATATTGATGCTGCAGATTATCTGCCCTTGAGTAGTACAATTCAATCAGGAGGAATTGCTGATACGATTGCTTCAAGACTTCTTGGTGAAAAAAATGAAGAACTCTCTCTATCGAGCATAACTGGGCCTTGCTATTTTGTTGTTACGCTTGATGCCATTGCTCTCGGCAGATACATATATCAAACTACTGATGAAGGAAGAAATGATGTAAACTAACAACTTAGTGGCATTAAATAGTTGTTCACTTTACTTCTCTTAGCTCCCTAGAGGTTACTGACTTAGTTAAGTAGAGGTGGGCGGTATTCAGCAATGTGCACTTGTCATATTATGTATCTAGAGTACTTATTAGATGAATGGTGTGATGTTGTATCTCACCTAAACATGCATGTAGATGCTTTCATAAAATGTAAAACACAATGTGGACTGGGCGTTCAAATCTTGTTCTTGCCCGCCTTGGTGGTACTAGACTTTGCATGCTTCCCCGCCTTTGTAGAAGGCCCCTTCGAGGCGACACACGATAAAACCAGTCTGCTTAGTTTGAAAGTAGAACACAGATAGTAAACAGCTTATTATGTACTCACATTCGGAGCTGGAGGATCATCGAGCTCATCAAGGAACAATGTAAAAGACCCGCGAGAAGATTTGCCGTGGTAGCCCAAATCATTGCCATTAGAAGACTGAGCAAAGATAAATGTGTTGTTATCACCAAGAACTATGGGATGCCTTTCATCATCCAATAATTTCTCAAAAGATAAGACAGTCACTCCATGCGTATTCATTAGTGTTTGATCGGCCGGGCCCATTGGAATCACAGCAGCTGTCGATTTACCATTCAAGGTATACTTGAGTTAGTGTCATCATTTGGCAGTCCAATGACAGCATCTGATCCAATCATTGTGGCATTAGGACTGATCCCAAAGCCCAGCCACCCTTCAGACTCACTTTCCATGCATACGCGAATCTTGTTCTTCTTGCTTTTCTTGTGAAGAACTACATCATAGAACAAAGTAAGAGTATCTAGTATCTGTAAGATTACGTGAGTTGGGGAAGCTTGGGCAGGTAGGCGTTGGCGCTTCTTCGAGCAGCAAAGTGAAGTTGCTACGTGAAGGGCCATGATACCCGAGCTCATTTTTGGTTGCATCTGCAAAGATGAAAGTATTATTTTGACCAAGCTCAAGAGTGAAAATCTTCTCGAAGAACATGACAGTAATGTTGTCTTTCTGCTTGATACTGGTATTCATCAATGTTTGATTTACCTTCAACTCTTTTGCCTCCCAAATTGTACTTGAGGACAGTATCTTGTCTGGTAGTCCAATAATCGCTTGAGAACCTACCATGACGTCTCGAGGACTCACACCAAAACCAAGCCAGCCGCTTGACAGAGCAGACACGAAGTACGTCAGACTTGGCAGTGTCTCCATACTTCACATCCCAGAACAACGTGAGGTCATCGGTAAGTATCCATAAATTGGTTAACCCTTCAGGGCACGATGGAATTCCATCTTCAAGAGATCTAGCTTTAGGTTCGTCTGAACCTGCCACCAATGCTGCAAAAAGAGAGACAACCAAATGCTTGATGCTAAAGTAACCATCACATTTGCTGCTGCCGAATAGACCAGTTCTCATCCACATTGTGTTAGATGCAAAATGTTGAAAATATGAATTGATACGAACAATTGATATGAACCAAGATCTTCTATCAAAACCCCAGATGTAACACTATTACCTGCATGAAGAGAACTGTTGTCAACACGAAAATCACTCAATGCCTGCATTGAATTGAAGAGGGCAATGTTATCTGATGACCCTCAGGAAATGAATCTATTTAGTGCCACATCTTTCTTACCAACATTTATGTCGGATGGCTCAGTGTGTTATGTTACCCAGCGATGGGAGTGGGAGCTCGAGAGGGCGTAGAGTAGAGGTGGGAGGAGATAGAGATTTCCAGATTTTTGCACGAACATGAAAGGAGGAGGGAAGAGAGAGGGGATGTTGAGGTAGTGCTGAATGAAGTGTTTTACGAATTATGACACTACGGCTACCAAAGACTGACAAACAGGAGATCCGAGCTCGAAGTTCAGGAATCTTCAAGGCTGACGCACGTGCGTCAGCATCACCCCCCTCTCAGAGCGACTGTTGGTCGGCCTGTCAGAGACAGTCCGAGGCAGTCGAAATTGCAAACGTGAGGGAGCAGGGGAAGTGTGCTTCATGGTGCGAGCTCTGGCAGCAGAAGGCGCCAATGTTTGGCAAAAGGTTTCTGGGGAACCTGCCATACGAATGGAATAGTACGGTAAGGGATCAAGGGAGGCATTGTGTGGGGGCACGCAGTGACCGAACGTCAGAAAATTTGCACGTGACACCATGAAGGAGTCTCGACATTGACGGAAATGAGCTGAATCCTTCAGCTCTTTGGTGAAGAGGTCGCTGGCATTGATAACACCAGGAATGTGTTTGATGGCAACTGTGCCATTTTGGTGGTTCTCGCGGACGCAGTTTTCATGTAAGTTGATGTGTTTTGTTCCTTTGAGGGTGCTGCTTTGTTGTCGTTGTAGACAGTGATTGTTTGTGCAGCGTCGGGGAACCCGAGGTCTAGAGCGCGGTTTTTGATGCTGAGCAAATCGTTGACACATTCGTGGGTGGCGTTGATTTCTGCAACACAGGAACTGTTGGCTGTTTGTGCTTGTCTGATGGCTTTCCAAGCAATGGGGCCTCCTGCGCAGCATATGAGGTACCCAGAAAGAGAACAAAACTTAAAGAGTTCGAGGGGAGTGCCATCGGGCACAGCGTTGCCGAATTGACCGCCCCAACAGGCGTCACTGAAGGCAGTGAAGTTGATGCACGAGGCTGGAGACGGAGGCCGAGTTGCGTTGCTGTATGCTTCTTTGTCATGGTGATGGGGAAAGTGATTGAATGCTTGTATGTTGTTGTGCGCATTGGAATGGAAGGAGATGCCGCATTCGCTTGTACTGTGTAGGTACTTGAGAACATGTAGGGCAGATTTGTAATGTTGAGCGCTCGGATTGGTGTTGTATGAGGCCAAAAAGGTGAGTGCAGGAGCAATGTTGGGACGGTACAGGTAGCCAGCCAATTAATGCAGCCGACCACTGCTTGATAACATTTTGTTCTTCGTTTTTGATCAGGATCATTCGCCGCAGGAGGAGGGATCGAATCGATCGGCATGCCAGATCGATAGGGGGTCGTGTTGGGAACTTGTGAGCATCGATCAACCGAGAAACGGTGGGCTGAGTATTCAACGAAGGCGGATTGCAAGAGGAGAACAGATAAGTGCCCATCTGTGTGACGTTGCCAATCAAATGCAGTACCCAAGAAATAACTAACAGTGCCCATCCAATCAATTGGTACAGTGCAGTTGGACATAGCTTGTTTGAAGAGGTCTTCTTCACGAGGATCCTCGGAAAAGAAGACAAAGTCATCCACATAAATGCCTACATGAATTGGTTTTCGATGCGATGCTGGAACGTCAGTGGAGATATCAGCAGATTGCACAATGCCGGAAAAGAGACACAGGTCGTGTGGGGAAGGAGTAAGTCCAATGTTTTTGAGCATGGTTGTAAACATGTTGTACCAGTGATGGGGCGACCGGCGAAGGCCGTAGAGGGTCTTCTTGAGCAACCAGAACTCGTCTTTTTCATTTGCTGGGTCGCCTTGAGGTGGCATTACCACGGTGAGTTCGTCGTCGGGTAACTTTGCATTGCAAAATGCATTCTTACAGTCACCTTGTTGTAATGTTCTTTTGGCTCTAACGGCTTTAGCCACAAGGAGGCGGAGGGAGCTGTATTTGAGGACGGGAGCATACTGTTGAGACTTTTCGTACACTCGGTCTTCATGGTTGCTGACGACTACGATGCGGGATTTGGCTCGAACAGGATTACCAACTTTGTCGTGCTTGACGACGGAGTGCCTTTCCAATACGCCCCAAACGACGCAGTTGTAAGTACCGTTTCTTGGATATTTTGTCGTAGACGTCCAATGACTCTAACCCCCCTTTCTCCTTGCGATATGAGGCTAACCATACATCCCGGTCAGGATTGGAAGGGTGCAGTGCCTTGGCGAGGGATGGTGGGCATGGATTTATGAGATTCTTGGTGGTACGTGCTTGGCGGATGGAGCATTGTTGGAGGAGTTTGGACGAAGGTAAGAGCTGACAGTACTATGACCTGGGATGATTAAGTTGTCGGCCACCATCGAGCACCATTCGCGGCCGAAGTCCAGCAGTGGAACCGACCATAGGACGGTTTTGGCAGTAGCGTTGCACTTGGCGACAAAGCGGAAGCCCCCTTCTGGTGTATGATCCAGAAATCCTTTATGGAAAGCACCGTTGTGGTCGATAGTAACTTTGGAGTGACGCTTGAAGATGTGAGGTAGGGATCGAAAAGGATCAGTATCGGTGGAAGAAACTGTGTCTTGAGGTGATTTCGGCGCTTGTGGTGCCACTACATCCGAAAAATTCCTTAGACACCCCTTAGAGTTGTCTCTAAGGGGCTTCTAAGGAAATGACACAAAATGATGTCATAATTCGGCTTATAAGGGGCTTCTAAGGAGAAAGAACGTCGGAGTCACGTTATCAGACACGGCAT
>JALLPI010001401.1:0-10076 GCA_036939935.1 Cyclotella atomus
TCTCTCTCTCTCTCTCTCTCTCTCTCTCTCTCTCTCTCTCTCTCTCTCTCTCTCCTCCTCCTCTCTCTCATCTCTTGTTCTGATTCTGAATACTTTCTACAATTCTTCAAAAGGATTGCAGAATGTACAATCCAACCTTCTTTATCTTCATTTTCTAGTCTTACTTTTTACCTTTGCTTACTCGTGGTGGAAAAGTTTTGGTCACATTGATCTTTTGGAAAAGTTTTGGTCAAATTCTTACTACTTACCTTTGCTTACTTGTGGAAAAGATGAAGTTGCTTACTTCTTACTTTACCTTGCTTCCTTTTGAAATGGTCAAAATCCATACTTCTTACTTTGCTTCCTGTTGGCAAATGGTCAAATTCCTTTCTTGCTTTGCTCCCTGTTTGTGAGGAGGGTAAACTGTTACGTTTTACTCCTCAGTATTACTTTTTTCAAACTCTGGACCAAAGTGCACTGACTTGTGCACACATCAGACCATTTCAGGGGTTCAGATGGCCGAATCAGCTGCTGATGCACTGTCGTTGTCGACCGTAGACATCATTGATGGTGCAGGATGGGCATAGGGGTGGTTCTGGGGCATTGTGATGGTCACCTGCCATCATTTCGGTGGTTGAGAGGGCTCAAAATGAGCCCGATGAGCTAAAAAATTCTCACAAAATGGTCAACTTCACGCTAACCCTCTTTAGAACCCAGTACTAGCTGTTGAGGACTTAAGCTTCATAAAATATTGCAGTGAAATAAAAAATTCAGCTTTTTCTGTAGAAGATTTTAACCTATTCAACATGATTTGAATTGTAATATTTGCGAAGTTACAGAGTGCTGAACGAAGCTTGGAGCTAGATTGGGCTTTACATAAAGCCTATAAACCCCATAGCTGGATTCCTGTTAAACATCCCATCTTTTCACACATTTTCATGGCACTACTTTAGCTCTGGTTCCATAAATAACGCGTAGGTTCTGAGTCATGTGATCAGTCACAAATTGAGAAACCCGCCCGGGATTTGTGCGTGTGGGACTCAGAAAGTCACATGTATTAATTTGTGTGTTTTAATTTTCACTGCTAGAAAAACCTCGACTCTGGAACTAAAGTAGTGAGATGAATTTAGATTTAGGGTTCAGAATGTGAGAAGAACTGTGAAATAACACGCCATTGATAATTTTGAGATGGTGGAGCTAAGCCATGGAGATGTTATGTTGCTACTTCGTTCCGTCACCGCCATCATCGTCACAAACTTGAAGACCAAACCAGATCTTTGCAATACCAACTCCTGCGTACGCAGTCTGTCCTCTGCCTGTGGTTGACTCAACACTCCTCCTATGATTTGATGTTTGTAACTTGGAGTGTACAAAAAAGTAGGTCTACTTAAAAAGGTGCATTGTATGAAAGTGGTTTCTCAAAAATGTTTTTCTAATTGTGAAGCCTAAACACCTCATCCTCTAAAGCAATTTGGGAAAAAAAGAGAGAAAAGTACCTCTAATTAAATGCGCGCTATAGTATAGAAGGTATGGTATTTGACTGATCTGAAAAGTTACTATGGAATCAATATTATGTTTAAATTACCTTTGTTTCAAAAATTCTGAAAAGAATCCCAAAAACGGCCATTAGCTGGGATTTGACCTCCACAGTTCGACCATTCACCGCACCCACTCGAACAATATGCCATCTTTCAAGCAAGTACCAATAGCAGAGGCAGTCAGCCTTCCTGACGTGCAAGCAGCCATGGAGACTGTTAAGACACAAATCACGCCGAGAAAGAAGCCAGCCGAAACTGCGGCGTCAGTGGACGAGGGCACTGATGACCCACCGATTGAGCAGACCGTTACAGATGAAACGATGGATGAAGCGAAACTCATTGGTTACACGAAGGAGACGAGAGATGACAATGATGGTAAAGAAACTCTAGCAACTGAGGCAGCATGCATCGGACTTGAGCGGACCCGCAAGAGCAATGATGATGAACAGAAAAACAGCAACATAGATGTTCAAAATCAACACGACACCGCAGTGACATTAAAGCGCTGCATTGATGAAGTGTCCGAAGACGAACCAGTAAATCCGCATGATCTTGATAGCATCAATCACGACATCTTGGCTCGGTTAATGGCAGCTCCATTTCATGCACGCGCAATGCACATGCTTTATACTTACAAAGAGAACAAAGATTGGGATGTCACATTACCTCAACTGAATATTCCAATCATATCACAAAAACGTTGCATTGAAGTGATGAAAAAGCACAAAGTCGAAGAGAAAGATCTGGCTAAGAAACTGAGTCCTTGGAGAACCCTGTCACAACACAACAAAGCAGTGCCAAAAAGTCCGCAAAATACTCTTCTTCAACAGAACCTTCTGAATGATCCACAGTTCCACCAGCAAAACCAATATCGTCAAACTGCTCCACCCATTCCTCAGGCAAACTCGTTTCCATTGCAACTTTTCAATCAAAGCCACGCACCAAACATGTCATCGAATCACAATTCTACTTTGAAGTATAACCTTCCTAATGCTCAACATAATCAACATTTCAGTCAACCGCATGCTTCAGTACCAACAGCAAGCAACAGCTACACTCCAGTAGCAGGCTTTCCATACCCACGATTCTTTCCTCCCGCATTCAATAATGGCTACATGAACAACTTTCAAATGTATCAATTGGCCCAAGCTCAAAATGCAGCTCGAAATGCAGCAGCTCCAATTCCCCAAGCAACAGCGAGTGCACGCACTTTACTCAATAAATCAAACACACAATTGGTCGCAAAACTACCAGTTGCATTTGGTTTTCAACTAAACAATGATATGTCGCGTGTGCTCGCTCAACAGGCAACTCAAACATTGTCTGATCTGGGCAAAAATGCATTAAAGTCTGCCAAATCCAAGTCTGCCAAATCCAAGTCTGGCAAGGCCAAAACACCCCGTAAATCACCATCCACTACTCCCCACAGATCTCCACGAATGTCACCCGCTCAAGTACCCACAGCAGAGCAAAAGAAAAATGGTTTGCCAGAAGGATGGACCGCCAAAACATTTCAAAGAGCGGGAGGGGATACCGCCGGACAAACTGATACCTATTTCTACTCTCCTGTGACCAATATCAAATTCCGGTCAAAGAATAAGATCAAAATCTTTGTGGAGATTGTGGAGGAAGTTGGCGGTGATGAGAAGAGGGCATTTAAGTTGTTTAAGGAGAGAGGGCACCGAGTTTAATGGATTTAGACGGTAGTACATTGCATAGCATCATCAGATTCATAAGAAGTCAGATATAAGTATCAGTTATCGTAGCTTCAGTTTTGTGACATTTGATTCCACAGTCGAACTACTAATCAATGACATCGAATCTGAAAAGTACCACTCCTCGTAATATTCCTCACACCCTTATACGGCTTATAATGCTCCCCAGTCACCGACAACCCACTCACATTCAACCCACTTACCGAAGCCAACAATATCTTCCACGTCACCAAAAGAGGAGGCTGCTCTCCATCCTCAATCATTGACGACATTCGATCATCGACATCATTTTCGCTCCCATCCTCTAATATCATAGTACCATTCAATTGCGGTCTCTTCTTCTCGTCCAATTTCCCAATGACCCATTTGGCAATCTTCCCGGCTTCATCGTATATGATTGTTCCGGCAGTCACATTCAAACTGGCCGTGCGTACAAATTTCGGAAAGGGAATAACAACGGATACATCTTCTATAACCAACGGTCCTCTTCTCGAACTGGCGTAAATCAAGGAACTAATGGATCGAGCCGTGACCGAAAGAGATATGGAACCTCTCACTTCTTCGTGATTGGCACCGCTACCATCCATTAATCTCCCATAACTAATCCGTGGTACAACCTGTATAGGCATATTTCTCGGATGAGCCGTACCACCACCGTTACTATTCTCTCTAGAAACTCTATACCTCATCAATTCAAACCCTCCATCCGGCGGAACAAAACTCACAACCTTATCTTTTTCAAATCTCGAATATCTCACACAGGGATGAAAACTACAATCATCAATCAACGTCACATCATTAAATGTCAATATTAAATCGGGTACACCGCTCAAATTCGATTGTGCTTGTATAGTACCGCTCACTTCGCTGGAGATGACGTATCCATTGGGATTTACAATGGCATCGATTTCTTCAATGATATCAATATATATTTCGTTGTTGGGGTGGGAGACTTGGGCTTTACGCCAGGGCATATTGGAGACTGTGCCGGTGGGCAATGCCTCAGATAGTACGGTGGATGAATGGTATCCGCCGCTGATGGCTTGTTGTATCTTGGCCATTACTGTTGGAGGTCGTATTAAATCCGTGAGTGCGTTGGGTTCGGTGGTCAATGGCCATCCGTAGTCGACCATTTCTTCTAATAGTTGGTAGGCAGTGCTGAAGTTGTCTTTGACGGCGGCTTCGTCGGCGGGGTTGCCGAAGTAGATGACGAATGTGTCGGCTATGCGATGGAGGAATTCTATGACTAGTAGGGGAGGCGTCTCGGGTCCGTCGTGGCCGGTGGTGCACGGACAGGCTGCCAGGTAGGACAGGCCGTCCCTGAGGATGGAAAAGAGGTAAACGCTGGTCGTCTGCCCGGTGGCATCGTTGGCATCCACCTCCATGACGGGCGGGACGGAGTCGTAGAGGGGAATGACGGCGGAGGAGCTGGCCGTGCTGATGCCGCCGTGGTGGTGGAGGGACTCGGAGGCGCGGGACCAGAAGGTGTCGCAGACGGTGCGGGGGGTCAGGGTGGAGCGGAAGTGCCGCTCGATCAGGACTTCTCCTGTTGGGGACAGGATGAACAGCGATTGGATCATGGGTTGAGATCTGAAGTGTCGAAGTGGCGGGTGAATCAGATTCAGGCGCATTACCTGTCAATATCTCTTTAAATCAATGCTCATTATTAGTAAATACTCAAATGCTATTGGTAAGATATGTGTTCATAGTTGGCCGAACAAAGCAGAGGTACTAAATACTTATCCAATCTGCTGCTACCATACCAACTGGAATGAGACGGTCGATGTACCTCTTGCTTCTTCGTTCTAGCTTAGGGCGCACCATGAACCATCATCTATTGGCAGCAACTGCTCAGTGTACTCGCCCTAATTCATCATTTGCAATTCATACAACTTCTTGGAAGTCATCCATCAGACTCTCTTCATCCATCATGATGATGGCAGCATCGGAATCAAAACAAAGCAACACCAATCAACACAAGGCACAAATCGACCCAGACGAAATTACCATTCACAACGCAGCACACCTCGTCTCATCACCCCAACGATTCGCACAATCCCACGACATGACAATCCAACAAGTCCAACAAACAATCCAAGCACGAAGACAGGTTTCACTCGATTTGCATCATGAATTACTGGCGTTGGACAACATTGCATTCACGGGAAGCAACAGCAGCAACAATACCTCTATTGCAAAAAATCATCAGCAACAACAACAACAAATTGGCAAAATGAAACATCAACTAATATGTCAAAGCAGATTCCTTCATCAGCGGAATCCATTCGTTTGTAGAACCTGTTGGACGCATATACCCATCTGCATATGCACCTTATTTGAACGTAAAATACCATTACCGAAAGGTGTTCGAGGTGTATACGTGTGGACACATCACGATGAATGGGGTAGAACTTCCAACACTGGGTCCATGTTACCCCTTGGATTGGTCAATACGCAATTGTTGATGAAGGGTTTGGATTGTCATGATGAAATCTTTCAGCGTGAGGTATTGTCATTGAATGATGATACTGTAGTTCCTGTTGTACTTTGGCCTGGAAAACCGGGGGATAATGCAGCTGTTACTTTACCCGAATTGCGGCAGATGATCAACACCTACAATAATCAACAAGATGACACGAGAAAAGAGGTAGTTTTGATATGCATTGAAGGGACATGGAATAATGCTCGCAAAATGGCGAATAAACTCCCACCACATATCTTACGTCTTGACATTGGCAATGAGATATCCACATTTTATTCGAACAACAATCATGAAATGTACTTTACATCAACTTCTTCTACGAGGGCACCACTTCCCAAGCCGACGGCACTATCGCCATCTATTTTGGCACCGTTACGTAGACAGGGTAAAGGCAAAGAAGGGGGTAGTACCAATGTGAGTACATTGGAAGCAACGATAATTGCATTGTTGGGATTGGGACTGGAAGAAGAAGATGGAAGGTGGATATTGAGCAATGCAAAGGAGAAAGTGGATAGGATTCGTGAGTTTACTGGTAAGGTTTATGCTCGATCTTGATATTTTGCAGTGTAAATAGTTAGAATGTCCAATGAGTACAATATCAGCCTAATGATCAAATCCAAAGTTACAGTTGGTTACAGTTTAAATATGTATGGACTGGTAACACAATTTCGGGTGATGTAAGTAGTTCCAAATCATCACTCTCTCGATAACGTAGTACGAATACAAAATGCTGCACCCCGTATCCCCGAAGTACAGCCCCCATCATACTTAAGACCCCCATTCTAGCGTGGCAAGGAAGGATGACCCATACCAGTCTGATAAGCTTCCAATTGCTCCATGGTCAAGTTTCCTTGCACATTGAATGGTGCAGCAGATGCGGCTCCCATAACACCCATGTTCACTTGAGCCGCCATCTGCAGAAGGCGCATGTACTCGACATTAGCTTGCGAACTTTCGAGTTGAGCAGCTCCAAGTACTCCAGTGGGCAGTCCCGTAAAGGCACCCGAGACAGCTGCATGAGGGAGAGGTTGGTTAATGAGCATGCTGTTCATTGAACGATTGTGAAGTAGAGTACCAGCTCGGAATCCAGCGGCAAATCCACCTGCATCAGGCCTTGTTTGCTCGTTGAGGGCTTGCAAGTAGCTCAACATATGCGGATTGGCAGAGGCAGCAGCAACAGTGGACTGGGCCATGGGAAGAGTCATTGCTCCAATTCCGTAAGGGTTTGCAGATGCAATTGCAGCCACACTCCCATTGTTNGGCCATGGGAAGAGTCATTGCTCCAATTCCGTAAGGGTTTGCAGATGCAATTGCAGCCACACTCCCATTGTTGATGGAAACAGCAGCTGCTGCAGGGACCGGAGGGGCAGGTGGCAACGGCTCATTTGCCCAGTGGACTGGCATGCGAGCTCTGGGTCCTTGCTTGATGGTCTCCAGAACAACCTGAATCTCGCGAGTCATGGGAAGATTAGGCACAGGAAATGCTTGAGAGATCATGCGTAGGTCAGGCTCGTGGTCTGTGGTAGACAAAGAATCAATCAATGAGTACATGTCAGACATCATGTGATCACCAGAACAACGAAGAACTTACCAAGACTGATACTCTTCTTTTCACCGACCTTGGGACGCCTCATACTCTTACACAACCAAGGCATGGACCTCAAGAAGTACTCCTGATAGTAGGAGCCGCGATTAGGCCCAGCCAAGAAACGACGGAAGCCCCACCCATTGGCTTGACGAATGAACGAGCTGAACTTGGAATGTTCAAAGAAGGCAGGGAGGATATCCGATTCGAAATTCTTGGGTTTAAGGATGCGGAAAGATCTGCCGTGATCGTCCCAGGCGACGATGTCATGGAGTTCGGGTGCGGCCAGAATGGCGTGCATCTGTTGAGGTGGAGGCAAGAGAGTACAATTGAAGTTGAGATCGCGCTGCAGCAAAGCAGAAGCACATCTCGCACGTTTTTCACTTACCTTGGCAGGGAAACAGGGGACGTGGCCAGCCGAGGTCNAAAGCAGAAGCACATCTCGCACGTTTTTCACTTACCTTGGCAGGGAAACAGGGGACGTGGCCAGCCGAGGTCACAGGCTTCAATGGATCCTCGTCTACCTCGAGTGTGTGGTTGCGGTAGTAGTAATACGGGGCCGGGAGAAGCTCGGCCGCATACACTCGTCCAGTGGCATCGAGCCCATCGCTATCGGTCTTCCTGCTCCTCCTGGACTTCCTCTTCTTCTTCGGCACCGCTGGCTTCTTGGAGGCTTCGGTCGCGGTAAAGTCGTCGTCCGAACTGGCATCGCGGATCTCCTCAGTCGCGTCGGCCTTGGCGACTTCTTGGACAACTTCCTCGGTGTTGACATCTTGGGTTTGGTTGATTGATGACATGGCGTTGATGTCTATGGTCTATGGTCGGTGAGGGAGAGCAGAGGTGGATGGTGTACTGTAGAGCGAGAGTAGAATAGTTTGCGACGAATGGGGAAAGGGGAAAGGAAAGGGTCTGCCCTTCTTGATGATGCGTTGTAAGGCTTTGGCGTTGATGCGATGATGCGTTTTTTTAGGAACTGCGTTGTTGTGTGCGGTTTTGGAGTTTGAGCTTCTCGTTCTTTTCACTTCCCCGCTCGGCGTCGCCTGCAATGTGGAAGATTTATTGTTCTCGACTTCCGTCAAACGCATCATTCGGGACTCACGTGAAGTTGGACCCCCAGTTGGTAATAATGTGACGTCATTTACTGATTCCTATATATTTCTATGCTTTACCAAGACTCATCTCATTAGATTACCTTTCACGATCTTTGCAAAAAAGTTCGTCACAACGTAGCAACGGATTATTTGACCAGGAAGCACTCACACCACGCTACGGAAACAATGCATAACAACCACAGAACCCAATATTTCTGGGAGAAAATTGAGATTGCTCCTCTACACAGTACTCTCCACCTTCGGTTGGATTTCCTCCCAGAAAGAGATGACTTTGACAATACTGTGGCTACCTTCCGAATCACTACTGCGCGAGCCCGTGAAGCGATGACTTCCATTTGGCCCGCTACTTCTCCATAAGTGAACAACTACATCACAGACACTGGTTCATCGTATGCCTACACCACAGACACTGGTTCATCGTACGCGATAAGAATGAAGTGAACCAAAATGAGTGTTCTCTCCAGAACAAAGCTGCATATGCTGCACCCACACCACGAGCGGAGGTGCGATGACACCCGAAACAGTAATGACATGGCCGAATCGGTCTTCGTTCAGTGGAGCAAAAGCAGTAGATATCAAAGCTGAGCTTATATCACAACTGGAGCGTCTAACATTGATGCATACAACAATCAACTATAGGTAAATGGTTGTGTTGCTCTGGTTCGGCCAACAGGTTCGGCCGAATTGGGCTCGGTTGTGTCAAAACAAAAGTGTGGCGATTACAAGCCGAGAATCACATCAGCAGCTTCAGCCTGCAAAATGAAGAAACATCAAAACCCAACAATCTCTATGGAATAATGTCCATTGAGGTCGGTTTATTTGCAACATTCACTAATCATCAAGTGACGGGAAAGCAAGACTGCGATGATTGTGTGAGAAGATGGGCCATGCTGTGCAGATTTTGAGGTCAAAACACAACAATTACGGAAAAAAACTATCGATTCTTTTGTTTATACAGCCACAAATAGGCAACAATCAACAGTGAATTCGGGTCTGATTGAATTGCAAAAGATTGCTAATCAGTGTGTATATCTTGTGCGCATGATTTGCCATTGAGAGTTCACATAAGAGCTAACTTAAACCCCAAAATTTTCAGCATTCGCGTTCAGTATCATATAATAATACCAATAATAGCTCGGATTGTTTTACTTTAGTCTTGATGTGAGCAACGCTTTTTATTTCTTCTGCCAATAGAAAACAGAACAAACCTTTACCTTCCTATCATTACGCTTCAATAAACTTTCAACAAGTTAAACTTTCCAAGAATTCATTCCTCTATCTTGAATATGCGGTTGGTTGTTGCGTTATATAATTGACATATTGAGGTTGCTTCTTCGACGAGATGATTGTATTTGATAAGCACGCAGGCAAGCATCAATCCTAGAGAACAAACATCGGCAATCACCACGTCGGCCGCGCAAGGGCTAGTCGGTTCTTTTGTTCACTAGCATGGTCGATGATCCATTGCGTCCTTGGCGGCGTTATTAGTCATGCTGCTGCTGTGGTGGAAGTCAAAAAGACATACGAGGTGCTGTGTTGATGGAGGTGGAGATCGGAGATCGATGTCATGTCTTCTAGTCCGACCTTGCAATATGGGTGGACTTTTCTTTGAAGTTAAGGGAAATCGGTGCAAATAGTAAAATCTAAGCTTTTTGCAAAATCATA